>RJVU01053127.1:453413-498802 GCA_003731715.1 Anabarilius grahami
AAAATATTCTGGGGCCATGAAAGTTTTGTGAAAATGATAAAAAATGCTGGCGCTGGAATTTATTTATTTTATTATTATTTTTAGAAAACACTGGTGGGGAAAAAGTTAACACACATGTAAATCCATCATTCTGGATACAGACTATCATATCTGAGGTTAGGATGAGGGCCTGTACACATATACACAGACATAGTCGATAGACAATCTCCTGGATCTGTTAAAAATAAATACACTCTTTGATCCAGCTGGCTGACATGTGATCTCTGAAATGTCAGACAGTGGATTATTGACTGATGCCATTTCAGTGATATACTTGAGGCACTCTATGAAACAGGTGCATTTTCCATTTTGAAAATGTTTTTTTTATTTTTAAACTAGATTTTGGTCAGACCCTTTTTTTTGAGACAAAGAATGTATTTAAGTACTTAATAATACATTAATTTGTTGGGATATTCTGAATTTGGGAACTTGCCAGGACTGGATAATTCATGTGGGCATTTGGGCCACTATTCAGGGCTGTATAAATGTTTTCAAATAGCAGGAGATGCAGTGCTAAAGGCCAAAGATGTCCCCCACCGGTCACGTGGTGATTGACTGCCAAAATCAACATCACCCCGTGATACCTTAATCTGGCCCTCGCTGGGACAGACGTTATCATGGTTCTGGTCTCCTATCATTAAAATTCAAGAGTCAACAATATGAAAATATTAAACACTATTTTCTGCGAGGAAATCAAATGTCATGGACAAAGATAAATTCATTAATTTTTTTTTACATATGTATTATATTTTATAATAAACTATAATATATGTAATTGTTACTATGGTTATATGTATAATATGTGTTTATATGTAAAAATTCCTCCTTTAAAATATTTATTTAAATACTGAATTAAAAAAATACTTTACCAAATAAATTAATATTTAATAACATATATTTAAGCTGGCAAATCTCTTATTTTAGCATTTAGTAAAGTTCATCAAATGTTGTGGATTCAAAGTCTTTCTTTCATGAAATGACTCCCAACATTCTCTTCTTGTCATGTAGAAAGACAAATTGAAGGTTAAGATGCAGCAAACTCTGTGCAATGGCTTATGAATGATATGAAACGAATAGTCAAGATGTGACTTGAGTCTATGCGTTTATGAAGCCACAGACAGATTAGAGTGTTGCTGAGGGCTTGTATGTTTGTTACGGTTGCCCCACTGCTTTTCACATGAACCTCTGAGTCTTTGAAGACAGCACGACTCAGGATTCAATCATCTCTAATCTTCTTCTCTCCCTGACGGCAGACCCCAGAGATCTGCTCTCAACCCCACATGTCCTCTGAGTTCTCAGGGTAGCCTGTCCCTCCTCTAAACTTTCTCCATCTCTTTCTCCACCCACAGCCCATCTTTCTGCTTCTCTCTTCTGCATTCCCTCCTTTTTCATTTCATGCTAGAACTCTCCTCATCTTCAGTCCTGATATTTCTTTCTTCACACTGTTAAATGGCTGGTTGTGGACGTTGTTAGCTTGGATGGCATGCTGGTGTCTTCCTAACTAGAGTATCCTGCAAGAATGGCTCAGCATGCTGGTGCTCTGCATGGCTGTTCTGGTTTACCAGTTAAACCAGCACCAAAACAGCTTAAACTAGCTTGGACCAGCATGGAAATTCATATCTCCTGTAGATGTTTGTTCTAAATGAGTGTTTATATGTACAAAAAAACACTGATGACTATCAAAGTTTTGCTAATGTATTAAGAACTAGGGGTTGAACGACTTTTTTAAAGTTGACATTTATGTGATGAAAGTTGAGTCGACGTCGACTAGTCGCTGATGACGTCATCAATGTACAAATAAGCCTGAACTTTGAGTTGACAGCTGAGACTCGAGTGTGTTGCCTCGTGCACAGCTATGGCATACATATGACACTGCCCACAAGGCTATTGCTCCTACATAACAGCTCATTTTTTTTCAGTTCTTGTCTTTGGGTCATTATATTTTGTTATAAATTACATTTATATGAATGCATTAGTGAGAGAGCGATTGTGCGAGTGTATTAATTATACCTGGCAGCGTCTCTCTCTACTAATAGTAAAGCTGTGTGTTTTAGTTACTAAGAAATCTATGTTAGAACTTTTCAGTTTCTAAGCCATTTTATTGAGAAATTGCAGAACAGTGTTGACAATACATTTCTGCACTACTGAATGATTCTGTGGGCGCAATCTGCATGTGATATATGAGTCTACGAGCTATGATTGTGCGTTACAGTGCAGAAAACAGTAGTTTAGAACGGCGATTAACTTACCTGTAAAATAAGCTGTTTAAAATGTGCATTCTCCTGTTCAATTTCAAGCATCCAGATGGTTGTCATGCTCTGCCATGAGTATGCATTTATTTGTCATTTTGGAACTAAGCGTAAATGTGGACTTCAAAGATTTCTTATACTGTTGCGCCCTCTATAGGACCAGCGACTAGTCGACATCAAGCTTAAAGTGTCAGTGCAGAGTATTAAAGTTGACTAGTTTGTGCAACCCCTATAGAGTACCTCAGAGATGACGTGTTTTTGTAGGCCAACCCGGAAGTTAGCGGCGCACGGGTTCTCTCGATCGAAAGCCTATGCATTTTTCCCATAGACTTTTGGAAAATCGCAAAGAAATAAGCTCTGGGTTTAACAAAGGGTTATGACACTTACACGTTTTGTCTATCAAGATAATCTTTGCAAGTTAACACAACATTTATACATTTTGAAGCCTAAAGGCCTGTACACACTGGGACGAATATCGCGCGCGATTATCCCCGATGTTTAACGCCTCGTGACTAAACAAAGGGCGCCAATGTGAGTGTGCACACCGACGCGAAAAACGGCAGGCTTAAAAGCTTATTTTTTATTTAAAACGCCTCGGTTAGTTTTTTTTGGTTTAAAAACTGGCAGACCAATGAGAGTGGCGATTTTGTTCACGTGCCTGGAGATGCTAAAGTTACAGTAAAACACGACTTGGTGGCGCTCAAGCACAAAACGGTCTTGCCGAGCACACATTGATACCAAGACGACGAAGAGAAAAAAAGTAGACGATGAAGGCCCCTACAAACTATCCCTAGCTCAAACAACTCCCTAGCTTCGATCGTGTATCAGTATACCGTGTAAATGAATGTGGCCGACACCCTGATCAGTGCCCTGACTACTGAACTAGGGAGCGGATTGAGACGCACGCTATGGGTGCTCTGCCACTTCTTGGCCACACCAATAGATGTGTATTTTTTCTGTATTTTTACAGTTTGTTTTTTTCTTTTATGTTCAAGAAATATAGTTGAGAATGTCTATTTCATAAATATGTTTATTTGCACTACCGTTCACTTGCACTACTGTCATTGTGACTTATTTGCACTACCATTTCTGACTACCATCTCTCATATGTCATATATATGCCATTTTATATCTGCATTTTTATCTTCTTTAACTTTATTAATATCATAAATACGTTTATTTGCACTACCGTTAAGCACAAGCGCCATATACTGGCAGGGAGTGAATTTGCACGTTCACTCTGCGCATAGCCAGTGAAAGACGCTTGGGTATGAACACAAAAAACATCTCGAAAAACACTGGCGATAAACGCGTGCGATATTCGTCTCGGTGTGTACAGGCCTTAAAGCTAACAGTAGGCTATAAACGGACTACAGCACACCATGGTCGCGGATCAACGTCACCACCACCAAGCTTCCTCAAACATTATTAAAAAAAACAACTTTATTTAAAACATGCTTGCTGATTATGATCTGCGCTGTGTATGAATACTTATCTACTTTTTCATGAGAAATGCTGTCCAAATGTCCTGTTTGTCATGATGACATCTAAAGTCCCCACCAAAGGAAGTAGTCTCTTTTAGCAACTTGTTAGCAACCACCGTTTTTAAGACACAATAAAGGTTTAAAAAAATCACAAGCGGGTTATAACTGGTGTGTTTTATGTCATAGATCAAAACGTGAAAATATTTAGAGGCTTTGTTTACCACAGACCTTATTTCAGGTGATTTAGCAAAAACCCATTCAAAACACCCATAGACTTTAGGGCGATGGAACCGGAAGTCCTAAAATGCTAACTCGCTTCCGGGTTTTGCATACAAAAACACGTCATCTCTGAGGTACTCTATTAAGAACACAATTGAAGGTGTTTACATGATCTTAAACACTGTCAGGTTTAAGCATAACTGTTATAACGATCAAGCATGTAAATGCACTCATTGATGTCAGATGTTGTGTGTGAGATAACACAGAAAAATACTGAACAGTAACATACATGAGGACAATGATGGATTAAATATTAAATGGAATGAAAATTCTATTTCAATGTTGTTGCGCAAAGTTTCTTGGCAGAACACAAAACTTTCATACATTCTCACGTAAGTTTTGGTTTGCCCAAGAAATGTTGTGCAAAAGCAGTGAAATATAATTTTTCCGTCCATTTAATGTTTTCGTATTTGAAACTTTGTACTGAAAATTCTTTTCAGTGTTTTTGCGCAAACATTTTTGGCAGAATGCAAAACTTTTATGTTCTCTCGCAAAAGTTTTGTGTTCTCGCATGAAACTTTGTGCAAATTGTAAAAAGATGGACGACATGTCTCCACTTCCTTCCACTGTAGAAAAATTAAGCCAAAATATCCCAGAACGGTCGTTGTCGATTATGTCATTCGGAACCCGAGTCTGCGCAGGAGGGATCCTGAGGTGGAGCCGTGGAATTTAGGTCCCGCCCATACTCCCTCTCCCACAGACTCAGTCGCAGGCAAAGCTGTCAATCATGACATTACACCCCTTTTTATAGTATAAAATAGCTTACTAAAACCAAACATATTGGAAAAACGAACACTTGAACATACGTCAGTGTGATACGAACTAACTAAATGACAGAACCCTTCTTCGGAAAAAAAATTATTTGAAGTGTAATTGGATTTTTTAATTTTGCTCACGTCCTATTCGATTACATGGAGAGGGTGGGGTTAATGAACTATACTGCAGCCAGCCACCAGGGGGTGATCAAAATGTTTTGGGTTCACTTTTCAGACGTGTGTGGCACACTTGGTGCAAAAGCATTATAATTTTTAGTGCAAAGTTTCTTGGGGGAATGCAAAAGTTTTGTGAACAAACGCACATCTGCAATCTCATATTTTCCCCATCACCATGTCCCTTAAGGGGCTCTGCAGCAATGTGAGGTCTATGTACAGAATGTGTGTGGAAAAAACAAACACCTTTTTGATGTCTGCGTGATTCTTTTTGACTCGCAAACAATCAAAGGATTTATTCAGTCTCAAACATGTACGGAAACACACATTCACACACATACATCTTTAGCAGGCTTTTGAGGTTCTGATGTGTGGAAGTACATTTCTATCTGTTGTTCACATTAACACACTTTTGTTTGCCTGTCGGACTTCTATTGTTTTTTTTTACTGAGCTAATGATGTTTTCTATGACCCTAATCCTCACACAAGCTTTTTGCATTTATACATTAAGTCATTATTTATTATGTTTATTAAGCTGTTTTCCTCATGGGGGCTGTTGGATGCACTTAGCAGTGTAGCTGTTTTAACTATTGCTGTCCTTGAGGGGACATTTCTGGAACATTGTATTTTAAGCCAGGCTGTAAACTACAGTAAGTGACTGCTTTTCCTCATGTAAGGATTTTTATAAGAGTAGTAAATATACCTCTGTAAATGATATCATTGAGAACAGTATCAGTCGGTGAACTACATCTGAGAAACTAAAACAACTTAACTTTTTCTTGCCTGATGCACTAATGCAGTTACATTCATCTCTCTCTCTCTCTCTCTCTTGCTCTCTCTCCATCTTTCTCTTTTAATTCATTTTAAGCAGACAGAGAGCGAAGTAAAAATAAATGAGAACGAGATATAGCAGGAGAGAAATAAAACAAGATGAAAGCTGACCTGTCACTGCATTGACGAGTGAGTTGTTTGCATTTTCCTTTGATGTGATTCCCTGGAAACAAAACTTATGGAAATTAGTCAGGTAAAGAATCATGTGGGGAAATCGCTTCATTTGCATTTCTCTGCCTGAGTGACCTTTTGACCTTTCTCACGAGGGCAGGAAATAAATAAGAAGAAAGGTAATGTGAACAAGATGAGTACAGACTTGAGTTAATTTATTGAAATTATATGGGACATTGATTATAAAATAATGCATGCTTATATAAATATAGCATGGCCCAGTAATGCCAGATTTGTTTCAGGAAAAATGCTTGATTTTTTTTTTTATAGATTTCCCTTAAAGAGCATTGTATGTATTTAATATACTTTAAAAGTTTATTTAAATATATTTAAATATATTTGAACATTTGACTCAGTAAAATATAATATAATATGAATATTTTTGGTTTATTTTTTAAGATGCTATTTTCTTTTTAGGTCAAATGATTAAAAAATAAATGTATTATTTAAAAGTAAAACATTATTTTGTTCAATTTGTGTCATTAATTATTTTTTTAAATTATGTTTATTTTCTGTTAAAATGCAGATGCTTCAAAAAATACTTTTTTTTTAAAACTAAAAAATAGGTATATAAGAGACGAATAGGGGGTGCTTGTAGCATTTTTTATTTTAAGTTTGGTGGCTATCTATTCTATGCCTTTTTCTTTCTCTCTATCCCTCCCTCTCTCTCTTTGTGTTTGAGATTGTAATCTGGTCCTGCTCATGTGTGCCATATTTAGGCCACTCACGCAGTCTACCTCAGTCTTTTGCACCTTTTATTTATGTCATCTGGCCACCTGCTGACCCTTTGTGCTCTTCAGAGATCACTGCCTCTCAGATGAGTTATACCTACGAGTCACAATGACCTGCTAACATGTGGTGCGTCTAATGACAGGGGCTCAGACTGGACTTCTATATATGATCGGTCAGATTAATGAGCATTTTCAGATCCAAAACGAACATAATCAATAGATGAATGACTTCTGCTGGCAACACCGGGAGCCAGAAAGCAAAAGTAAACAGGCCATTAGCCAAGGTCAAAGGTCAAGAGCTGATAAATGCAGAGCAGCTCAATATGAACTGATTTCTCCATCATTACCAATTTAACAACATTTGCATGTTAGCTGAGTAAGTAGCCAGGTGAGATTTTATAAACGACGGCAGGTCACCTGCACCCCCCGCTGTTTGCCATCAATTAGCGGGTTTGCTGAGTACAGAAAAGCGCTAAACATGAGATCATAATTACCTGGTAAATTGTGCAGCATAATCAGCACACTGGCGACTTAGCAAGAAATTGTGTTAATATCTTGTATAAGAAAGTCTTATACTTAGGTATATATTGTAAGCCATGTGTCTTGTTTTAAAACAATGTTAAAACGAATTTGGCATTAGATTAAACTAAATTAAATTGTCAAATTTAAAAATGTATAATGCCAAGTTGCTTTGCATTAGTTTAAAAGAAACAATTCCATATATTTAAATTTGTATAGTTTTTCCAGAGTAAAGAAGGTGGCTTTGGTTCAAGATCATGTTTTTTTTGAGTAAGTTTGTATATGTATATACAAGCTGATTTTGTTTTGTGTAGTTATTTCTTTCTGTATGCTAAAGACAAAGATAATGCGAAATATGATGTTAATCATTAGCTTTTTTCTGAGCTTGAATAAGAGGTTTGACCACCATTACAGTAATGTTGACATCATAATTATGCCATAATTATCTTTAATGATCTCTCCACTTCTCTGATTTACTGATTACACCAGTATTCAAATACTTAACACAAAACTTACAGTGCGAAAAGTCGTTTATAGAAACTAAGTGACTAGTGTGGCTGGTTTGTGGTTCTCTATAATTTTATCATCATTTGATTAATTATTGTAGGTGATAGGCCCTACATGAAAATGCATGGTTTTATGTAGAAATATGAGCTAAAGTGGCCCAGCTATTTAGTGCATTTGCTCTATATTCTCTTGGAATCAGGTTGGTTATAAATTCTGTAATTTTTACTTGTAATTAAGTTGATTATATTATATTATATTATATTATTATTATTTAAATAGACCTGAAACATTTAAAAGATTTTTACAGTTCAACCTTGTGACATCTTTCATAAATAGTATTATTTTTCATGATGTAATAATGCAAAATAGATGTAATAGTATTTTAACTGTTCATGATGTTTCTCTAGTAGATACACTCTAAAAAATGCTGGGTTAAAAACAACCCAAGTTGGGTTGAAAATGGACAAACCCAGCAATTGGGTTGTTTTAACCCAGCGGCTGGGTTGAATGTTTGCCCAACCTGCTGGGTAGTTTTATTTAACCCAAATATTGTTTAAAAATTACTGTATTTCTTGCTTAAAATGAACCCAAAATATGTTGGAAATTAACATTTATTAATATGTTTAATAAACAAACATTTATTAATAATTTTTTTTGAATTTGAATAATATTTAAACAATAAACATTTATTAAATTGCTTATTAATAAATGCTCATCTTTTTGATTATTATTGTTGCCTCTAGTAATTATGAGTCTGATTTTTAATTTCCAACCTATTTTGGGTTCATTTTAAGCCAGACCTATAGTAATTTGTAAACAATTGTTGGGTTAAATAAAACTACCCAGCAGGTTGGGCAAACATTTAACCCAACTGCTGGGTCAAAACAACCCAATCGCTGGGTTTGTCCATTTTCAACCCAACTTGGGTTGTTTTTAACCCAGCATTTTTTAGAGTGTAGTTGTAAAGTTCAGTTTCGTTTTCATGGACTTTTAGTTTGTAGATCTTTGTTTCATGTGTTTCCTGTTTGTTTCCATAGTTTATAGAATGTTCTCATTTGTTGTCATGGTAACTCATTTTTTGATTGACTTGTTACACCTGTTCCTTGTTAAGCCTTTTGCTACTCTGTGGCTGTGTCTGAAATCACCCCCTATACCGTTAAATAGGGCACTATTTGAGGGGACAGCATTTGTTGTGGTGTCCGAATCCACAGTGGATGTTATCGAGTGCACTTATTCAATCCCATAATGCACTGCAATAACGAGTGTACAACTGATGTACACTCAATGGCTAGAGAATACCCATACTGCACTGTGAGAATCTTCTCACTTGAACACTTCTCACTGGCTGTTTAGTGGTCGTGTGATCGAGACACTCAGCAAGTAAACACATTTGTGAGCTTGTGAGTCGCGCAGTGCGCAAAAGTAGCGCTGTTTCGTTCCGCTTTTGTTGCGTTAATGTTTCCCTTGCCTAAAATCTAGTACTGCCGCCTTGTGTTGACATTGTGAAACTGCACAATTTGTAAATTGTGCATGGCAGGCCACACATAATATAATTTAATAGACAAGTTGCGGGCCGCTTAAAATTCATCCCCGGGCCGTAGTTTGGACACCCCTGGTATAGAGTAATATCATACAGGTATAAATTCCTTTTTAATTGATTATGAAATAGTTTAATTAAGTTTCCATGACAGAGTTCAAGATAAATTATTAAACAGCAAGCACAAACAATGCAAAAGCATCAGACCTTCCAGCGCCTGAATTCACTCAACCATTTTCATTTCACTCTTCCACTATATTAGTGGAGTAATGTAGGGAATAGTGAATGAGGGTACAGAGGGCGATTTCGAACACAGCCTGTAAATATATATATAGCCCCCATTTTGAGTTGTTCTTGGTCTGTTCTTGTCTTAGTTTACATCTAGGTTAAGTTGGTTGTAATTCTCCTGTGTTAATAGTCTTCTGTGCTCCTGCGTGTTTGTTGTCTGGCTTATTTTGTTATGAAAGTATGATATTTTGACTGAATATGTCTTAATGCTGAATATACTGTATAGTTTAGTACCCAATTTGTACCTATTCATGAAAGTGCCATCTGATCAGGGAGTTTGGTCTGAGATTTGGTTCATCTTAAATCAGTATAGTAAACAATTGCAATGCCCTTGTTTGTGATGGTTCGCATCATGTTTATTTTTGTCATTATGGGTGTCTGCTCATTCTGTAACCCTCCGTGCTCTATTTCAGATGCTTTACCGGCCTAAAAATGTCATGTTGTCTGATGATTTCAGGTGCCGTTCTGGATATTGCACTCCATCCGCGGCCCCACCACATGCTCAGTCACACTCGCCATGGCCTCGGGTTCACGCCAACAATTTCAGTCGCATTAACCCGTGCCATGAAGAAACACTAACCACGTTAAAGAACAACACGCCCTAGCAAGTACACTCTTAATTAAAACATCAGCTCAACGTGCGGGATGGCAGTTCATTGAACCCAATGATGTGTTTCAGCCATTTGGTTCTTTGAACAGCCATCTTGGCAGATGTAATCATGACATTCAGATGTTGTACAAGATAGCTTATGATTATTACCTGCCATTGTGGACACTTCCTCTCACTGCACGGTGATGCTAATGTGATGGGAGTCGAGGGACACGTTGTAATAGGATCCACCTTTCCTATGACACGGATTCATTAAACAAGCACAGAAAGGAGATAGAAAGAGCCTCTATTTGCGGAAATGTACAGATATGTTCTGCTCCTGACAACACCTTGGCAGGAAATGACAAATCTTAATGTAAGAACACACGGTACGAATAAAGGTCGACCGCATTATCAGAAATTCAGTGAAAAGAGGCGACTGCTGTCATGAGTATCTATTTAAGTAACTGCAATACATTTATACCAACTCATCCCAGAAGGGACCGCTTCAGCATTTAGTCTGTTAGGATAGAAGTAGGACACTTACAGTTCACAGTGTCACTGGTAAAATGTACTTGCTAGATTGTATTATAGGCATAATTTGCAGGTGGGATGAGTGGGACATGTCGATTTTGTCCCCACCACTTTTTGAAAGCCATTGAAAAATAGTGAGAGGAAGGTTTACAATGCAAAGAAAAAGAATTTAAAATTTAAATCGTATATGTAATTTAAAACACAATACATCTGCATTGACCAGACAGGCCTGTTATTTGCCTTAGCAGCTCATCACTAATTAGATGATTACAGTTATGAACACAATCATAAGTGTAGCCATATCAGTAGATGCTGTTATGACAGTATTGATAGCTTAAGGTGAGATGGAGGTATCCAGCCTCCCCCGTAGGCTCCTGTACCCTTCATCATATCAGCCTAAGACAGATGTCACCCGCGAGAGCCCGACACCCACAGGGGTCCAAGAAGGAGATTTTGAATGCCAGGCTATATGAGCTTTCCAACTGAGTAACAGCCAACTAGCTTGTTGCCCACTGGCCCGTTCTGTGTGCTGAAACCCTCTCCCGGCTCTCTGGGGTCTGCAGCAGAGCCAGCGTCTGCACCCGCAGGGGGTTTTGAGCATCCCGTGTGACTGACTCTTTATCAGTGTGAGATAGGCTATTACTCTGCTAAGGTTCTGACATACCCACTGATTAGCCAGCTAGCGCCGGATGTACAGAGGCATGCTAGCCCTGCAGCTGGACTGAGCTGTTTTGCGATTTAACAGATATTTTTACAGCGGTGTAAATGGAAAGACTGGCGTTATAATGTTTCATTGTTTTTAAAAGCCTTTCCTCCGGTTTCAAAGACCAGGCTTAAGCTATTCCTAGACTAAAATGCATGATTGAGCAAAAAAAAAAAAGAATTCCTATAAGAAAGTTATATATATCACATAACTTTATTTTATCCATCTTCTGTCTCTGCTAGTCGATTTTCCGAAAGGTGCCACTCTTTTCTTTATAATTTCTTATTATTGAAGCTGTATTGACAGGCTCGTTGGGAGAATGAAGTGTCATTATAATCTCATTCAGGTATACCCCATCCTCATCCTCTCAGTCGGCTTCGTTCAATACTATTTTAGCCGGCATTAAGACTTCATTGTGGTTTTGGGTGTGTTTAATCCATCTTAGTGAAATGTTGGATAATGGTCTCTAAACCCATTATTTATTGATAAGAAATCTCACTGTTTCATAGTAGAGGCTCACAGTCGTCCTAATGATCCATCTCTCACTCTGCCATCCATTATTTAGCCTGAATCAATAAATTATTGACTACATGTCACCAAGAATTGAAATCCTTCATGAAATTGTAATATGTATTAAAAAGTATTGCACAAAAAGATAATGATTGTATAATGTCTATGCGCTTTTAGGGCCTTGACAAGCACATTTACTTCAGATACGGTGTTAACATGTAAAAACACCATTGCTATCTATCTATCTATCTATCTATCTATCTATCTATCTATCTATCTATCTATCTATCTATCTATCTATCTATCTATCTATCTATCTATCTATCTACATCCTGGTCTCTTTTGCAGCATTATTTTGTGTCTTTTATTTCAAAAATCAAATTATAGATCAGTTTTGGCTTCATTGAACATGCTTTGTTTGTTTGTTTTGTGTCTGAGTTGAAATGAAAGCCTGTTGTCTGTTTCTGTAGTCTGAATTTGATGCACACCCACAATGCTCGTCTTTGCTCATAAATATTATAGTGCATCAGCAAGCTGTGCTATTTTCTCTTTCGACCTGTCATTGTCTTGACACAAGGTCTCAATTATTTTCACTCTCAAACACTGAGGCTAATTAGTGAGATGAGTACACAGGATGCTCTACACCCCATCTTTAAACAAAATGACAATCTTCTGCACAGATGCCAAGAATTAAAACAAAACAAAAGGTAGTATGAACATATTTCTCTTCTACTTCCACACAACTCACTTTTTTTGTTTTTAATTAGTCTCCTAGCTTCTAAATAACCTGCTCGGGAAATTGCAAAAACTTGCATTTGGGTATTTAATTAAAAAGAGATGCTAATTGCCTGCACACCCACAGATAGATCTTGGAGTTCACAGGACCCCTGAAATCAACTCCTCAGCTTAATACAACACTCAGCACTAATGCTTAAGACTTACTCTAATTACTAAGCCAGAATAAAATGTAATAATTGCACATACTCATGTAAGAATAGACTGAAAAATGTCCTCACGCCCCCTTGAATCTAAATTGGCTTCTAAATTCTTCTGCGTTGCATTGATAATACATCATCAGTGACTTGTTTTTGTGCTTGATTGATCTACTTGCTTTGGGTCATTCTCTGTACAGAACGTGCAGGTAGTTCAGGTGGAAAATCTTGATTATATCACCTAGATTTAATTACTGTAAACTGATAACATAGTTTCAGAGCATCTTTTACATAGAAGGCAGTGCAACTGCAGCATTGATGTTTTAGTTCGTTTTCTTACTGCATGGATCCATATAATATTTACTTCATCACAACTTATAAATAACCATGTCATGTTTTCACATCATTTTATGACTTGGCCAGTTTGAGCTAAAATGGTTGCATGATCAACAATAGTTTTGATTCTAAACTCTGATTGGATTTGCTACGCTCAAAGTTGTTTAAAAAGGCAACAATCACACAACTGCGACCATACTGTGTCATGTTGCTTGGCAACTGTAAATAGCCTACAGTTATGTTAATGAACTTAATTGTTTTGTTAAAGATTTCAGTGATTATTGTTTATCATCATGATAATTTAATGCTATTTATTATTTATTGAATAGTATTTAATTGCTTTTATTTAATGTCTTTTATCTTATTTGCTGTTGCTGTCATTTCTTACAAGCAAAAAAGCAATTTTCGGTAAATAATCTGTCACCGTAATGCTTTTTTTTCATCTTATATAGAGTTTAGTAACAGACAATTACAGTTTTCTTCAATTTGTAAGCCCCAGCATTGTGCATGTCTGTAAAACTTTTAATTAAAAAGTGAAGGAACATGTTTATGTTCTGACATAAATTTTCTCTAATATCAGAATATGGTCCAGGTTTGTCTATCTTATTCTTTGTCCACTTTTTTTCTTTTCTTTATTAGACATTCATTCAAAATGCTATAAAGACACTTGCTTGAATACATGGTGAGTCTCTAAATACATTATCAGTGTAATAAGCTCATTTCAGACGTTCCCCTATTAGTGCTCTCTGCTTCCTATTAGTTCTTAATAAATAAGCATTAAATTACATTACATACCAATTAAGTTATATAAGCTACTGTTTAACTGAGACACATGAGCATGTATATGACAGGTTTTATGCACTGAAATGCCACACTTATAAACTTAGAACTTATATTAGTAGCAGAGAGTTGGTGGAGGTGTAACTCATCCGAGGCATTTCAATTATATTGTAATGAATTCATTTAGTGGACAACTTTGTCTAAACAGTCACATATTGCTGGGATAGATATACAACAGGCAGTTAAATAGAAGTTTCTTCAGATCAAATTTACAATAAAAAGAAGTATAAAATGGCCAATTGGTGCTATTTCTTAGAAAGGGGGTTTGATTGTTTTGAGAACAAAGAATGTAGCACAATGCAAACATTTGAATGCAATCAATGAGGAGTGTAATTTTTGTGCAATCAAGACACAGAACGTTCACTAGACAAATGTTTTAATGAAGGGTTCTGAGTTTGGGGGGGGTTTCACACTGTTACAGTCTGAGGTGATGTGTTTTCAGACTGCATGGTGGCAGTGATTGGGCAGATCGAATTGTAGTGGGGTGGCTAGTAGGTCAGAATTCAGAAACTAGATTTTTACATTACCTGAAGGAAAGATATGGTGTGTGCTCATGCAAATAATTAAAATAATTGCTATTAATTATTACTTATTACCATCCACAAAAAAAACAAAAAAAACAACAACATAAGAGTCCAACAGAAGAGGACAGGAGGGGGCTTAGATGGGGGACACAGAGCAGTAACATGGGACAGGCAGGGCCAGGGCGGAGAAGGACGACAATTGACTGAGACAAACCCGAAGGCGGTGGAGATCCAGGCGAAGCCGAAGAGTCAACAGGACTGGGCGACATCGAAAGTCCTGGAGACCATGGAGGAGCCATGGAGACAAGCAGCCGAGGTGAAGCCAGGGCGTTTAGATGAAGTCGGAGCGACTGAGGACCAATGTGGAGCTGGAGGAAAGGAGGAGCCCGCTGGAGCCAAAGGGGTGGAGTGACCAAGTGTAGCTGAAGGCTCAGAAGTCTATGGCACAGACAGAGCGACAACTGACAGAGGCGAAGCCAGAGGGACAAGGAAGCCCGGTGGAGACAAAGCAACGACAGTCCCAGGTGGAGCTGAGGGAGCAAGGAGCCACTGTGGAGCCGACAGGCCGAGATGTAGGGAAAAGGGTCAACACCCTTGGGCTGAACTTGCAACCAATCAGCCCAAGGTGGATCCACGATGTGCTGGACAGGTTGCGTGAGAGGAGACGAAGGGCTGATGTGAGAAAGTGAGGAGAGGACTGTTGGACTGGGCAGTGGAGGTAGGGGTTTACAAAATGGCCTTCCTGGCTGATACTGGACGCACAGACAGTCGAAAACCGGCCTCTTTGGCCGATACAGAACAGGCAGAATTTTCTTGAACAGCTCTCTTGGCCGACATGGAACAGGCTGAGGAGGTGGAAGTGCAGGGCGGGAACACAGACATCAATAGCACTGTGCTGAGTGACGAAACAGGGTCCGTGCATGGGGAAACAGGCATGACACACTCACTTTTGAAGTCGATCAGCATTTCTCCACGTTATCCCTTCATAATCCGGGGTGATCTGTGGCTCTGGCTTTGGCTCAGGCACCTCTATCGCGGCAGACTCAGGCCCATGGTCTGTGGTGGGCTCAGGAGTCGCTGTCGCTGGGCTGGTGGCAGTGGCTGGCTTGCTGTTTTCCTCCTCACTCTCGCAGATGGTGAATGGAGAAATGTAGTTGAGGAATACCTACTCTACGTACTCATGGAATGTCCCTTGAGGAAAAACACACACAGGCTGGCGTCATCATAATGGATGAGGTGTTGCAACTTCAAAAATGTTCTGTATCTGTGTCTTACAAGGGACTGGTTCTCCTGCTAGAGGAGGAGAATACGAACCGCTACTAGATCCATATTTGCAGGTCCGTTCTTCTGTCACGGGTTGAAATGATGAGGGGGATCTAATCACAGACCTGCTGATCGTTTTTTTTTTTTTTTTTTTACAAAGAACTCAGGAAACAAGACACAAACAGAAAAACCACACTAAAATATGTTGAGAATGGACAATGAACAGAAAACACAGAGCTTAAATACTCAGAACCAAACTGATTAATGACATGAATCGCAGAAGAAAACACTAATCAAACAATGAATAACCATAGAAACAGATAAAAAAACAACAACAAGGAAACTGAACTAAAACGTGGACAAAACTCACCCAAACCCAAAGCACAAACAGACAAATCCCGACAGGAAAACACAATTATGCCCATTTACTGTCATAACTAAAGCAACAGTGTACATTACAACTGTGTGGAAATTATAGTAGTCGGTAAACCAATCACTGTCACTCACAAACCGACGAGAGCTCTTGAGAGGCATGCAGGGTAAATACAATCTCTCATCCCATTAGTCTAACAGGCGTGTCACTACAGCATCTAATATATAATGCATGTCATCACTCGTTTCAATTTGTCTGTGTAAACGCCAGTAACGGTGGGACTGAGGGTCAAGACCCTCATTTATTTTATGCCACTGCTCTCTCTTAACTCCTTCCCACTCTCGCCTCCTTTTTGTGCTCTATACGGTGTCTGGAGTTGATTTGTCACTTGTAGTGACTTTGTTTGTACACCTGACTATTCCATTTTAATGCTAAGGGGAATTGAGTTACTCAGTCTGTAATTGAGTAAAAGTGTATTTTCATACTAGAGCTTTTGATGCAAACTTGACTCTGTTTGTCACCAGATTTGTGTGTTTAGTGTGAAAGTGGATTTTGTAAATTCATTGAAACAAATTGTCCCACCAAACCAATGGCTGTGTTCTTAGGCAAAATTGTGAGTGAGCCCACTCCTTTGGCTGAGAAGTAACCCCACACATGAATGATCTCAGGATGCTTTTCTGTTGGCATGACACAGGACTGATGGTAGCGCTCACCTTTTCTTCTCTGGACACGCTTTTTTCCGGATGCCCTGAAAAATTGGAAAGGGGATTCATCAGAGACAATGACTTTACCCCAGTCCTCAGCAGTCCAATCCCTGTACCTTTTGCAGAATATCAGTCTGTCCCTGATGTTTTTCCTGGAAAGAAGTGACTTCTTTGCTGCCCTTCTTGACACCAGGCCATTCTCCAAAATTCTTTGCCTCACTGTGTGTGCAGATGCACTCACATCTGAGACCATTCATGTGTGGGGTTGCTTCTCAGCCAAGGGAGTGGGCTCACTCACAATTTTGCCTAAGAACACAGCCATGAATAAAGAATGGTACAAAAACATCCTCTGAGAGCAACGGCTCCCAACCATCCAAGAACAGTTTGGTGACGAACAATGCCTTTTCCAGCATGATGGAGCACCTTGCCATAAGGCAAAAGTGATAACTAAGTGACTCTGGGAACAAAACATAAAAATTTTGGGTCCATGGTCAGGAAACTCATCAGACCTTAATCCGATCAAGAACTTGTGGTCAATCCTCAAGAGGCGGCTGGACAAACAAAAACCCACAAATTCTGACAAACTCCAAGCATTGATTATGCAAGAATGGGCTGCCATCAGTCAGGATGTGGCCCAGAAGTTGATTGACAGTATGTCAGGGCGAATTGCAGAGGTCTTGAAAAAGAAGGGTCAACACTTCAAATATTGACTCTACGCATAAACTTAATGTAACTGTAAATAAAAGCCCTTGACACTTTTGAAATGCTTGGAATTATACTTTTTAACATACCATATTAACATCTGACAAAAAGATCTAAAAACACTGAAGCAGCAGACTTTGGGAAAATTAATTTTTGTGTCATTCTCAAAACTTTTGGCAACGACTGTACATTCAAAAGTCGATCTAACAGTATTTTACACATGACACAAGGAAAATAAAACTATAAGCTACCATCAGACAATTATAGGGTAGTAGGGATACTAACCAGGAAAACACGATTATGACACCAATGAATGCATTACTCACGATTCTACAAAATGCCTATTACTTTATACTGGGTCCTAAAGCAAAGCCAACACACCGTACTCACCATAACGTCTTGAAACTTGTGACGATGAATATCTGTCTTCTCTTGGGAATGATATACAGCTATGGAAAAAATTAAGAGACCACTCCAAGTTCAGAAATCAATGTTAAGTGGTCTCTTAATTTTGTCCATAGCTGTATGTTTCGGTCTTCAGCAGCACCGGCTGATTCTGCGCAGCTCTCTCGACTCCCGCGGCATCCGCATTTGAATTCTCCATACCAACTGTTTTCCTCATTTTGCGCATGCGTATACAGTTTCTTGGATGTAGGACTTATTCAGCCAACACAGAATTTTCACTTCGACTTGATAGATTGACTGAAAACAATTAGATATGAATATAAATTTTTAATTTGAACTGTTCACCTTAAGCTAATATTACTACAATACATCTTTTTGAATGGGGATAAATCTTTGGAAGTCATTTATTAAGCCAATATGTAATAGTCAGTTTCCACAATTTTTCAAAATGATTATAATTTTTTTTTACAGTGTTCTAGTGAACTGTTTGAATGTACTGATCCAGTCAAATGAATTTTTTCTCTGCTCAATCTCAGTCATAAATGCATGTACAGATCAGGGAGGATATACAGTAAACAGGGAAACGCTGAATACGAGTGAACTCCAAGCATAAATCTGTCTATAGAATCCATCTCCCATTCGCTTAGATCCTAGTCAGCTCTCTCCATGTGCCGAATCCCAGTATGTGCAGATATCCTTCATCTGAGAGCTGGGCCAGTGATAATTAGAGAGTTTACTACAGCGGAAATAACCAAACTGTCATACTCTGGTGGAATTAAATCTGTGTTTTGATCACCTAAATATTCCTGTGTTAGTCACACTGTATGCAAGATGTGAACCCATTACTGTAATTAATTATGATTAGTAGCTTTACATTAAAGAAGGTGGTGCAGTCTAGTGAAAGTTAAGCTTCAGTGTGTTTTCTCTCGCAAAGACAGCTGTGTGGCTCGTTTCTTGAGAACAGCCTTGTTTGATTACTAACAAACTGTGTGCGTCGTGTAACTGCAACAACATAATCACATTAAATTTGTCAATTATAATTATATATTAAAGGGTGATGTAATGAAATAAAAGCCTAAATTCAATCTGTTTATCATATAAAGCGATTTTGTCTCTTTAGAAAATTGGGACTAAACCGCTCCATTCATGTAGATTAGTTTTACGGGCATTTTATAAACTTCTTGAAACGTCAAAGTCGTAGTTGCGTAACTGTCAATCGAGGGACGAAATCTCTCAGATTTCATTAAAAATATCCTCATTTGTGTTCGGAAGATGAACGAAAGTCTTACGGGTTTGGAATGAAATGAGGGTGAGTAAATGATGACAGACTTTTAATCTTTTAAATTATACATCATGAAATCTGAAATTTGTTCAGTTTTTGATCTCTTCAGTGCAATTCATTTTTTCCCCCAATTAATTATTTTGACACACATTTGTAATTTACACCAGGACTTTAACAAAAAACAAGAATTGTATTTTGGATCAGAAATAAACACACAAAACATGATGATGCAAAATAGTCAATTAAAAAAAATAGTAATCAATGCATTACATTTTTTGTCTTATTATAATAAAGAAAAGTTGAAAATAGGTCAAATCCTTTAGGTAATAGGTAATGTTTGTTTGTTCATTTATTTGACCAGTTGTTCTGTCAATTAGTTTTGCTTGAATTGAATACTAGATATTGAATATTGAAAATTGAGTACTGAATACTGAATACTGAATATTGAATATCTAGTGGCAACCCACAACAGTACAATAGTTATTCATCCTACATAAGACAAAATGCCCATTAAAAAATTATTCCTATCCATTTTTAACTCAATTTTCAAGGATAATATCAATGTAACTGTCCATGTTGATATAGAATGTCTAACTGGCCATTGAGGTCAAAAGAAATACACGTGGTAAGCGTTTTTGTTCTTGATGTAAAAAAAGGAGACCAAATAATATATTTATTTTACTATTAGTAGCATTTTATTATTTGCCAGTAGCATTGTTTTTTTTTACCCCTTTACCCCTGTGCCTAGAGCTGTTTTATTTACCTTGTGAGAAGTATACTATCATTAATTGCCTTTGCTTATAGGATTAACACTTTTATCACTGAACTGAGACCTGTTATGGCATTTCTGTTTTAGTGTTTGGCTGGAGGATTCTAAACCCTGTCCTGGAGCAGCCCGAGAAGCACAGAAATAAAGGAAACAAAAAGCTGCTAATCGATGACTGGCAATGGCGGCTGACATGAGAGAGGATCGAGTTTGACACTTTTATGTCTTCTATTTATCGAGTGTCAAAGCTGCTTACTGCCAGCTGACACAACCCCTTGAACCCCATGTTGATTTCTGCCTCGCTGTCTAAATTACACAGGAATCTGACAGGACACTTTTTTTTAACCGTCAGACTGCAAAGAAATACCTTTACACAGAGATTGAACACTAATCATCCTGCTGCCATAGAGTCTGTCAGATGCTTTAAAATAAATCATTTTCTACTAGTTCCTAGTTTTTGGTAGTGTTGCCATGAAACCTAAGCTAAGTTGACGACATGATACTCTACAAGCATAAAAAATACAATCAGTGGGTGAACATTGGACATTTTTAGTTTGATTGAAGTTTTTAATGATGCTCTTCAGTACTGAAATTTATTAGAGCTTTTTTTTAGAGATCACGATTCTCCCAAAATTCTGAACAGACAACTAAAAAATAACATGTAATTTACTAGAAGTTCTGACAAAATGTTAATCGCTGCAGTCTATTTAAAATGTTTAATTAATCTAAATGAATTCATTTAAAAAATCTGAATGAATGATTCAATGACTCGCTCATAAATACTTTGCTTGATTCATGACTGGATGATTCAGCGTTTTTGAACAAATCTCTTGATTGAATGATTCAATGACAAATACATTTTTAACAGTCACTTTTCGCCACCTACTGGCGTAACGATGTAATTTATACAACAGGGCTCGACAATAAGGACTGCCCGATGGGCCGGGGCCAGTGTGAACGACGCTCAGGACAGTAGACGGAACTGTCACTTGCCCGATCGGACCAGTGCTGTAGGGTGTGCGATATATATATCGTATATGATATCGTAATTGTTGATTTAACGATCTGAAATTATCGAGCATGTTCCTCACTTTACAAAAACCAAACAAAAACACACCCATTGAGTGCACGCATGCACTACATGACATAGTCTATTAGGTTAGACTAGTGCGCGTGCATATTTAGAGTGTATGCTTTCACTGCGTGATTTAGTCTATTAAAATGCATTTAGAATGCCCAAGAATTCAAGATAAGGGACAAAAATGACCCTGTATATCTTTCATATTTATTTAATTTAATATAGTTAACCAATATTAAACAAAGAGTGCCGTTTTTGTCCAAATATCAGCATGATTACAAATGTGATACTGATTTTATACAGCGTACAGTTTAATGAACAAGAACCTAATATCAAGTGACTTACATTTTAGACACCAAATCGCCTGTTTCGCTCTATTTCGCTCAGCATTGTTTTGTGTCTCTGTGCAACTCTTCCTGAATGAATCAGCCGCTTGAATGAATGAATCGGTTGAATCTCAATGACATTCGCTGCCACCTACTGATGGGTTTAATTTCACATATAAAGTGTCTTTTCATTTTTTAAATAATTTCAAATAACAGTATTTAACGTTTTATATTTTTAGCATTTCAAAACATTATTTATGCATCTGTAACTGCTCTTGACTGATTAATTTTAAGAAAGTTTAATCTATAGTTATATAGTTAGCTATACATTAGATTTCTGTACCTGAAAATCTCCTGTTTAAACCTACATGAAAAACTTGAAAAGCACCGTTTATTTCATTTATATGTTTTTTCTGTTGTATTTATTTTTGCTATTACTCATAATTTGATTATTTGTTCCTATTTTATTACTTACTGTTTATTTGTCTAACAATATTAAAAATTTAAGTGAGTTAATCTAGTAGCTTTTGGTGTCATAACCCCATTTAATAAGGTTTCATGTATGAAAAACAAACACTAGGCTTATTTTATAGGCCCATTTTCTTTTCTTTTTACTTTATAAATTTTTTGTTGTGGGGCCAGTGAAAATTTTGGCGGGGCAAGTAAAAATTAGAACCACGGGCCAGTAGAGAAAATCCTTAGCGTTGAGCCCTGTACAATCTTTATTTGAAACGTCACTTTACTGTCTAAAGGTGATTCTCTATTTTGATCGCTACCATAGATGTCAGTGTTTATATCCGAAATATAAACTTTAATCCCAGTACTTCTGTGATAATATGAATATTTGTAACACTGAAATAATGATACTGTGTGGTTGAAAAGTGTTTTATACATGATAAATGCTGTCTCTGGCTCAGGGGCAGCGCTAACACAGATTTGAATGTTCGGGTGTGGTTTTGTCAATGGTTTAATAGACGCAGGTGAATCATTGTCATTTAGAAATAAGATTGCGTGGGTGTTTGAATCGAGATCACAATATTTTAATGATTAATCATGCAGCTCTAAAATGTATTTATATTTTTACTGAACCTGTCGCTATGTATTCTGGGACTGCCGTGTCTGCTAAGTATACATGCAAACATCGTTTTGGCTCCTGCTTTAAAGGGCTTATACACCCAAAAGTTAAATCTCTCATCATCATTTTGTAAGGACCAAAATTAGCTCAAATGAAATAATTAATTTAAAGGGAATTATAAAGAGTCGTTTATTTTACGACCGAGCAACTGAATCGTCCAGCGTTCATCTGCTCGAGCCTTAATAAGCTTTTGTAGCGGATATGAATATCCACTATTGTGAAAACACTAATTAATAGCTGGTAACAAGATCGACAGTTTAAGACATTAAATTTTACAAGCACATAATACAAGACACTTTCTTTTAAAATCTACAAGAGACTTTATTTATTCTAACACAAACTAATCTAACACAAACACAAACACGCACACACACACAAACACAAACATTCATACACATTGCAGAAAGAAAGGAAATGAGAGAGAAAGAGTTTTAAGAGAGAGAGATATGATAAACAGGATTTCTAGCAAAATATGCACTTCAAAAGACCTGACCTGAATGAACCATGAATCATTCATTTAAGTGAAAACCAGTCCCGTTTGAGCGTGCTGGCAAAATGAAAGAAAGTCTCTTTGTCGTGGCTGGAGTTAAAGTTGAAGCGGCAAAGGTCNATTCATACACATTGCAGAAAAAAAAGGAAATGAGAGAGAAAGAGTTTTAAGAGAGAGAGATATGATAAACAGGATTTCTAGCAAAATATGCACTTCAAAAGACCTGACCTGAATGAACCATGAATCATTCATTTAAGTGAAAACCAGTCCCGTTTGAGCGTGCTGGCAAAATGAAAGAAAGTCTCTTTGTCGTGGCTGGAGTTAAAGTTGAAGCGGCAAAGGTCACAACACGAGACTCTCAACGGAAAAGAAAATTAAGTAAAAGAAAAGAAAAGTGAGTAAAAGTTGGATGGCTTGAATGAGCTGCTTGTCTGTCCTTTGTCAGCTTAGTCTTGTCTTGTCTTTGTTTCGTTCTTCTTGTTACTCCATGGTTACTCTTTGTTCTGCTTCCGTTACTTTGTTCTGGGATATGAATATTTAAACATAGGTGTTTGTCCCACCTCTGAGAGGAGTTCTGGCCAATCAGATATCGTCTTGTTTCAAAAGGTGGCTTTTCTCCGTCCCAATCATAACATAAGTGTTATCTCCGGTCTCTGGAATTGCCGGCTTTGGCAGAGAGTACTGTTTTAGACATAATTTCTGCTAAATGGAATATGATACATTTTATACAGATTTTAATTCAAGCCATGATTTAGAGGAGAGGAAGAGAATTAAAAACATATCCGACACGAAATACTTTCATTCAACCATTCAATAGTTACACAGTTACATGAGTTACTGGTCACATGTAGCATGTGTAGACATGATATAAAATTTATGCAGTTAAAAGATGTTTGCAATTTGATGCAGTTTTAGTTGTAGAACAGTCTTTGTTGGTTTTTCTGTAAAGTTAGGTCACTCAGAGAAACAACAGGCCTGCATTGTCTCTCTGTCTCTTTTGATATGGAGATCAAAGACTTTTTATCTTTTGGTGACCATTTGGTTTGTCACAAATAGCTTAAGTTTGTCACCTCTCCTTGAGTCAGGAAGCATGGGTGTCATAAAAGTACCTAGCAGGGTTTTTCTGTAGACGGACTGGAGCTGAAAATTAGATTCTCTGAGTTTGGGTTTCTGGAATTATGTTTTGAAAGAATCATCTGAATGATGCATTTGTCTGGTTCGTCCTCAGTCCTTACAATTTTCTCACCCTCATGTTATTCCAAACCCATTTAGCTATCTTTATTTCTTGCATGGAGTTTCGAGTATCTCTTTAAATTCAAGTCTTTTGTTTCGCCTGGTTTTGAAAAAGATCTCTAGTGTGAGTTGTGTGCAATGTTTATTGTTCTAGTCTACGAGGGATAAAGTTGTGTGTATTGTGTTTGCTGTCTTTGGCCCGTGTTTCTGTTTGCGAGTCTGTGCAGGGTGTCATGATCTGACCATTATTGGCAGGGTCTATTAGGGGACCTCTTGAGTTTTCCCAGAATGCCTTATGTTCTGACAGAGTCTGTAATGTGGACTGAGCCTTTGCTCTCACATGGCCGATGAGAAGCACCTGCTGTCAGCGAGCATCACAGCCAATCAGCTGGTCCTCTCCCCTGGGTTCAGAACATGGCTGTGATAAGTGCGGGACGTGTGTGAGGATGTGATAACGTTCCCGGCAGCTTCCAGACAGGGGAACTATTATATGAAAGAATTTAGACTCATTCATATTTTAATATTAAGTTGAAAAACATAATAATGAACTGCAGAATTTAATTTAAATTCTGCAGTAAAAAGATCTAAAAGTAGCTTGTTATCAGAGAAGCCAATGTGAAAAAGCTGAGCTACTCTCGTGCTCAGTCAGTGTTAATTTAGTATTATTTATACTATTTATTAATATTTTGAATTAGCTTTTATTTTGAATATTTTCAAAACTTTCAATTTCAGTTTGTTTTGTACTTTTGTCATTTTTTTTTAATATTTCTATACAACTTTAATTTATTTTTGTTTCAGTTTTAGATTATGTAATTTCAGTACTTCAACTTGATCTTATTTATTTCACTTACTTGGCAAGGCAACATTTCTAATATTCATTAAAGGATAATAGTTCACTTCAGAATTAAAATTTCCTGATCATTTACTCACCCCCATGTCATTCAAGATTCAGTCAAAAAGAAATTATGGTTTTTGAGGAAAACATTCCAGGATTTTTTTTCCATATAGTGGACTTCAACAGTTACCAACAGTTTCAGTGCAGCTTAAAAGAGCTCTACACGATCCCAGCTGAGGATTAAGGGTCTTATCTAGAGAAACGATCAGTCATTTTCTAAAAAAATAAAATAAAAATTGTATACTTTTTAACCACAAATGCTCATCTTGCACTGATCTGCTATGCGCCACGCATTACGTAATCATGCTGGAAAGGTCACCCGTGACATAGGCGGAAGTACCGTGGTAGCACCATCTCAGTTTTTCCTTCGACTTCAAAATCATCTGACATCGTCGTCTTTTCTTCGTCGTTTTTTCTTTTCTTTTTTTTGTAGAGGCCATTTCACGTAGTCTTTGCACGATTGCTTTGTAAACACTTGCTTGGTACTTCCAGTTACGTCACGCGTGACCTTTCCAGCATGATTACATAATGCGTGGCGCATCACAGAGCTAGTGCAAGACGAGCATTTGTGGTTAAAAAGTATACTATTTATTTATTTTTTTTTAGAAAATGACCAATCGTTTTACTAGATAAGACCCTTATTGCCTCGTCTGGGATCGTGTAGAGCCCTTTGAAGCTGCATTGAAACTGCAATTTGGACCTTCAACCCATTGGTAACTGTTGAAGTCCACTATATGGAGAAAAATCCTGGAATGTTTTCCTCAAAAACCTTAATTTCTTTTAAACTGAAGAAAGAAAGACATAAACATCTTGGATGACAAGGGGGTGAATAAATTATCAGGACATTTTAATTCTGAAGTTATCCAATCTTTTCAGTTTAGGTTTTTCATGTAATTTCTATTTTGTTTTAGCTTTATTTAAATTACTGAAAGCGATTTATAATAGTTTTAGTTTTAATTAACAATAACAATACTGCTCATGCTGCTGAAAAAATGATGACTTAGTGTTACTACTTCTAGTTAGTTTCTCCAAATAAAAGCATCATGGTAACATTCTCCAAGTGGAAATCCTACTGTAGTTCGCACCAACTTACTAATGTCTGCCATTACGCAAATCAGACATGACTACTGGACTATGTGACATATTTAATATTCATGAGCTAGGCTGATATATTTTATAATGTGTCCCTCCGACCGTTTTTCAGATGGTTCCTCTGCCACTGCTTGCAGGTGGATTGAGTTCAGTGGCTCATTTGGAGCCATTTCAATCACTGCTCAGGATTGGCACTTGCTTTGATCCTATGCTCATATTTCTGCAGCATACAAAAATGATGTGTGTGTGTATGTGTTTGAGTCAGATGAATAATGCGGGTCCTTAATTTTTTTTTGTGGAGCCACATTTCCTGTCCTCATCTCCTTTGTGGATCATGGGGTTGGTTGGCACCACCTCTGACAGCTACACTGGCACTTGTAATATTAGCCAGGGTTGCCTGCTCCTTTCTTTCTTTCTTTCTTTTTTTCTTTCTTTGCTTCCTATCTGTCCCTCATTTACTTTATTTCTATATCTGTCCATCTCTCTTTTTCTGCATCCAGTCCTGGCACTGCATCCATACCCAAGTCCCAAGCGTAGCAGCATCATGTTTTGTAAAACAAGCATGTTAGGCATGAATAAAACATGGGCCATGAAATGGACTGGAAATGAGAGACACATAGTGTGTAACTGCTTAGTGATAATTATACAGACACACACACACACAGACCCAAATGCTTGCCAAAGCCTGCAGACCGACAGAAGCCTGTGATAAAAGAGACTTTACACAAGATATTGATAGACGAATCTCACAAATCCTTTCAAGAAACAGCCTGGATCGTATTTGACCCCAAAAATCTAAAGAAAAACTAAGAAATTTATGTTTAAAAGATTTTTTTTTTTTTCTATGTTCTGTTTATATTAAGTTTTTTTTGTTTCCTGGTTATGTAATGTGGGGGAAAAAAACCATTTTGAAGCATTTGAAGTATTATAGCATTTGTGGTACTCCCTTTAATTTATGCTGATTAAATTCAAACAACCATTGTATTACAGTATTTTTTTTTACTGCAATACATTAAAAATTCTATAATTCACCTAATTTACATAGAAAGTAGATGTGTTTTTGCTGAAAAGAAGGACAGTTACTTAATTTACTGTAAATACACATGTCCCAGAACCCTTAACATCCATGGAACCTTTCCATTGCACAAATGGTTCCTTAGAATTTTAAAATGTTCTTTATGGTTCTTTTAAGAACTGTTCACAGAAAGGTTCTTCGGAGAACCAAATATGGTTCTCCTATTTGGCATCGCTGTGAAACTCCCTTTTGGAACCTTTATTTTTAAGAGTGTATATTGCATATGCTTGGTTAATCTGGATTGTGAGTGGTATGAATGAATAAAGCAGGGCTCACAAAATCGGTAGCCCGACGTCCGTGTGCTACTGTGTCTTCCAGTCAGGCTACCATAATGTTTTACCGCCCTGCCCGAAAAAGTGTGAAATAAAATTCCTTCCTTGATTCGCATTGTTCAATCTCGACTTGTTATTTGAAGTAATAATATGATCACAGAAGTTTTTGATCATGCTGATTTATCCGCAGTGAAGTTTAACCGATGCTAACGTTACTTGGCTTGTGTGTGTGTTTACTTCTCTTCGACAGGTGTGCTGACAAATCAGGTCCTCCCTCGCTCAAATTATTGGCTCAAATTACTTTTAATAGTTACTCTCTTTAGCGCCCGATTACAGTTCCTACAAAATCATTTTATGATAACTTAACCATGATCATTAATGTCTGTATTAGTTAGCTTATGTGCTAGCATAGCTTACAGATACCCGATTAGCCTGATAGCTTAGTTTATGCACAGATTTGCACTTACCCTACATGTATTCACAATCATCTATAATGTGATTGTGTTAAATTAAGTGTTAAATGTACAAATATTTAAGTTATGAAAATGTAATGATGTTCAATTATTCACTTTATAGACTTTGATTATTATTTATTAATTAACAGTTTATCAAGTGAAAGAAATTACATTCAATTTGTTTTATTATGCACCATATAGTAAGCTACTGTGCCCTCCACAACTATTGGCACCCTTAGTAAATATGATCAAGGGTGGCTGTGAAAATAAATCTGGATTGTTTATCCTTTTATCTTTCATTCAAAAAATTCACAAAATTCTAACCTTTCATTTAAGTAAAACAATTGAAAGTGGGGGGAAACTGACATTACAAATTAAATGTTTTTCTAGTTCACGTTGGCCACAATTATTGGCACCCAATTATTGCAACTTCCCTTTCCCAAGATAACAGCTCTGAGTCTTCTTTTATAATGCCTGATGAGTTTGGAGAACTCCTGACAAGAGATCAGAGACCATTCCTTCAAACAGAATCTCTCCAGATCCTTCAGATTCCCAGCTCCATGTTGGTTGTGCTTCTCTTCAGTTCACTCCACTCATTTTCTTTAGGGTTCAGGTCAGGGGACTGGGACGGCCATGGCAGAAGCTTCATTTTGTGCTCAGAGACACATTTTTGTTTTGATTCTGATGTTTGTTTTGGATCATTGTCCTGATGGAAGATCCAACCACGGCCCATTATAGGATTTCTAGCAGAAGCAATCAGGTTTTGTTTTTTATCTGTTGGTATTTGATAGAATCTATGATGCCATGTATCTGAACAAGATGTCCAGGACCTCCAGCAGAAAAACAGGCCCACAACATTAAAGATCCAGCAGTATATTTAACCGTGGGCATGGGGTACTTTTTTATCCATGTGTGCACCAAATCCATCTGGTGGGTTTGCTGACAAAAAGCAATTTTTTTAGTTTCATCTGACCATAGAAGCCAGTCCCGTTTGAAGTTCCAGTCATGTCTGACAACTGAATATGCTGGAGATTGTTTCTGGATGAGCGAAGATGATTTTTCTTGAAACCCTCCCAAACAACTTGTGGGGATATAGGTGCTGTTTGATAATTTTTTTTAGGCTTTCTGAGACTCAAGACTCAACTAATCTCTGCAATTCTCCAGCTATGATCCTTGGACAGTCTTTGGCCACTCAAACTTTCCTCCTCACCGCGCATTAGGACGATTTAGACACATGTCCTCTTCCAGGCAGATTTGTAACATCTTGTAACTACTTCTTAATTATTGCCTTGATGGGGATTTTCAATGTTTTAGCTTTTTTCTTATAGCCATTTTCTATTTTGTGAAGCTCAACAATCTTTTGCTGTACATCAGAACTATATTCTTTGTTTTTTCTCATTGTGATGAATGATTAAGGGAATTTGGCCTTTGTGTTTCCTCATGTTTATACTCCTGTGGAATAGGAAGTCATGGCAGGACAATTTTGCTCCTAGTCACCCTGGTGTGCTAAAAAAATGGGAATATAAATGGGAATATACTTCAGACTTATTTTACTCATAAGAATTTCTAGGGGTGCCAATAATTATGGCCAACATGTATTGGAGAAAAGTTCCCTCCATTTTTTAATTGTATTACTTCGATGAAAGGTTAGAAATTTGTGAATTTTTTTAATGAAAGATCAAAAGGATAAACAATGCAGATTTATTTTCACAGCCGCCTTTGCTCATATTTACTAAGGGTGCCAATATTTGTGGAGGGCACTGTATACATATTTAAAAAAAAAATATATAGTTCGTATGTACTTATAACAATTTACTGATAGTTGAGAGAACCGATTTCAAGGGAGGACCCTAATTGTCATGACACCGGCTGTATCCACCTTGCCTTCTCTTCTTCTGACATTTGGGAAAGACAATTGGTGCTGCCACCCCCTGTAAAGTAGTGTCATTCTCACTTAATTTACTGTTGCTAAGTGATAGAGATTGCATGCGCAGTGGAGAAAATTGCAAAAATCACTGACGTGTGTGTGAAAATGTTAATAGGCGCATGGATTTACACTGGTATTTTAGTTCTACTCAGCCAAAAAAGACAGGTCAGGATGAAGAAGAGCAGCCAAAGAAAATTCTTTTGATTGAGGTTTTGTTACCCAATTTAGGGGCAGTTGTGTCCTAATGGTTAGAGAGTCGAACTTGTAACCCGAATGTTGCAGGTTTGAGTCTTAGTACCGGCAGGAAATTTAGGTGGGAGGAGTGAATGAACAGCGCTCTCTTCCACTCTCATTACCCACAACTGAGGCGCCCTTGACCTAACCCCCAATCACTCCCCGGGCGCTGCTGCACACTGCTCTGAGTGTGTGTTCACGGTGTGTGTGTGTTCAATACTCACTCCTGTGTGTGTGCACTTGGATGTGTGAAATGCAGAGCACAAATTCCGAGTATGGGACACCATACTTTGCCACACATCATGTCACTTTCACTTTCATTTTCTACATTTTTTATTCTGGCTAGTTAAATTAATTTAGGGTACCAAAATCTAAAGAGTGCCTGCCCGAAGGGCTACCAGGGATTTTGAATTTTAGTGAGCCCTAATAAAGGTTTTTGTGCTGAAATAGCACACACAGCTTCTACTTCAATCTGAATCTTTGCCCTCTATTCTAGTGTTGATTTCTCCGGGGGAACTGAGATCTGCTCTACATAGCCCAATCAAAAAGAAAAGCCCTATCACATTCAAATAGAATGACTGACACCATTTCTTCTTCTTCTTCTTCTTCTTCTTCTTCTTCTTTTTCTTTTTTTATGCTGTTAATTTTTCATTGCTTCCTTTCCTTTTGCCTGTGGTGTGTACAGTGCAGAGGGTCTAATTAAAGAGCAGAGATGATGCTTTGATGGTGCAGTCGTACTGCGGTAGATTTTTTTTTTTTTTTTTTTTTACGCTGCGGTGTTCCTCTCGGTTGTGTCTGTGGAGATGAGAGCTTTTAGGAAAGGGGAGAGGTGACATCAGCACACATGCATTTTACATCAGCGCTGCATTCTAGCCAGCATTTAGACAGATCCAGGGGACTTTTCTCTCCATAAGAGAACAGGTCAATCGCTGAATAATGCATCAGAGCATTAGGCAGAGATTGTGCTTAAACCGCCATTCCCTGAAGTGTCAAAGGAGCAGAAGTGTTTAGAGTCTATCAGTAATAGGATGAAATGACGCAGATCGGTTTTGCAGATCCATTCCGGGATTAATAAAGCTGTGGATTTCCTTATTGCAATGTTGAATTAAATTACATGATTCAGTAACCTGACCTATCAACCAGATTGCCTATCTATAATTTCATTGCAGAGTCTTTGGTAAATCAGATTGGCCTGGTAATCTAGTGAAATGTGTTGTATTGCTGATTTTGGTCCCCAGTATGCGATGCATTTTTTCTTATAATCTTATATAACAATGTATATAGGCCTATGCATTACAATGATGCATAAATGTTTTGGCTGTCAGACTCCAACATTGTGGTCTATATGACTCAGGCACTATGATACAAGTCAGTAACACTTTATTTCAACACTCCATGTTCTACTCACTATAAATAACTTTGCAACTACATGTCAACTACCAGTCATTAGAGTATTGGTAGCACTTTATTTTACAGTCTTGTTCCCAATGTACATAACATGTACTTATTGCAATAACTGGGTCATAACTAGGTACTAGAGTTGTCAAAAGAACCGACTTCGGTACCAAGTACTGAAATTTAAAAAAATGTGACGCTTTGAGCACTGTTGAGCGGATTCGTAAACACCTCTGATTGGCCATTGTGTTCACACGCTCATCTGATATGTCTGTGACTGGCTACAATGATCAACGCACGGGAGCGTTTGAAAGCACACAGAAGTGTTTGAATTTGAAAGCGTTTTGAAAGCGGGAGCATTTGAAAGCAGGCGTCTATCAACGTACTGGTCCACGATAGACGCCTGCTTTCAAACGCTCCCATGTGTATCTGTGTAAGCGCTCGGTGATGAGCGTCATTGATGACTATTTACAATATGTTTTTGAAGCGCTGATCATTGAAGTCAACCACGGACCTATCCAATGAGCGCATGAACACAATGGCCAACCTGCTTAACAGCACTCAAAGCATCACATTTTTAAAATTTCATTACTGACTTGGTACCGAAGTTGGTACTTTAGACAGCTCTACTAGGTACTAACCCTGAACCTACCCCTAAACCTAACCTTAACCTAAAGTTACCTTATATTATCCAGTAATTTTTTAAGCAAGTACACTGTAAGTACACGTGAGTGCGCATACTGTAAAATAAAGTGCAACCAGAGTATTAGTAGACTGTCTGCTTTATATCTGCTAACACTTTTTGATGGTCCCTCATCAGACTTTCTACTGAATATAAGTAACTTTGCAAGCACATCAAATTATTCTACTAACCCTAACCTACTGTAACAGTCTGCTAATACTCTGAGAGTTAGTTGACATAGTTGCAAAGTTACTAGAATGTCTAAAGTAGAATATTGAAATAAAGGGTAATCTACAAGTCTTCCGAAGTCATGAATCTCATTTGCATACATTTAAATAATACGAATGCACAAAATTACCAATTACATTTGAGGTAACTGACGTCAAACCTGGTGCAACATGCTTGTTTTTAGTCAACCAGCTTCACCAAAAATACCATGCAGGTTAATGAACAAGTTTAGATCTCTGCCAAAACAGCATAAACCAGCCTGGACAAGTGTAGCCTAAGCTTTTTTTCTAGCAGAGATTTGTTTTAAACAGTTCTATTCCACATTAAAAAGGACGAATATAGTTTCTCATTTGCAATGATTTCAAACTTCATTTCCTTCCTGTCAAGTCTAAAACAAGAGATGAATACTGTGGAAGTGTATTTCTAAAATTGCATGTCTTGTTTCTCATTCACTCTCGCCTTCTGGACCTGCTCAGACTCTGTGCCAGATTTATCACTTTGAAATCCTCTAAAATGAGTTCAATTATGGAGACAAAGAGAGTTAAAACTTCATTAGAAGACAGTCCAAAGTCTTGAATCAATTTGAATATTATGTCATGAGTGCAGCAAACTTTGTCTCTGAAAGCAGAAGATGAGTTCTCTCTTACTCACTTTCTACCAAATACAATTACATTTGTAAAGGGAAAAAAGGTCTTCAATGAACAAAAATTTTCTTTTCTTTTTTTTTTAGTATTTTCTTTTTTTAATCTGTTTGGATTTTCACTGGGGCTCTTCAGCGTCTCCTTGACAAATCCAAGGATAATGACTCAGGCTGGTGTCTCTGGGAAATCATTAACTTTCAAAACTGATCCAGAGTTTTTGTGCTAGAGAGGCTTTACCCAGTGTTCCATTCAAACCTATTTAATTGTCCTGCTAAGCTTTAGGCTTATCTTCAGCTGGACGAGTGAAGCTCCGCAGTCTGGATCTGCTCCAGGGTCTACGCTCACCAGTTTAATCAAATGCCAATTAAATGATTGGAATCTGGGTGTTTATTAATCAGTTTTACCAAAAATCATTTAACCACAGCGTCTGTTAATAATAAAACTGTTTGCTTAGTTTTGTACAAGCCATATCAATTGGATATCACAACATTAATGGATGTTCTACACATATGTAGGCCACATAACTTGATGTTTGTAGATTATATCTGCATTTTACATGGATTCTGGCTTGTTGAAGCTAGTCATTTATCAGTCTCAGTCTCAGCCTCAGACGTCACGCCCACGGACCGTTGGCTGAACGTCTGATGCATATGGCACACAAAATTGGAAACACTTCAGGAGTTTCAAAGTTGTCATTTGATTGGTTGAATTATGATTTCCGGGAAATGTGTGTGTTGCGTTCTTTAATGGTCCACCTGGAATCAAAGATTCTGTGATGCCAAACCCCCTCATGAAAGAAGAAAGCCGTTGTGTTTACAACTGTGAGCACTTATCAGGATCATCTAAACACTGGATTTTCAAAAGTATGTGAAGTATGTAAAGTTTGCGGCATAGACTCTTTAAAATACGCCCAAGAGGTTTACACACCGGTATGTTATTGTAGGGACATCGACTTTACATTTTCACGCCTAAACATGACGATGAACAAAACAAACTGTGATTGGTTGCTTTACATGTCAGTCAGTCGGCCTCTGGGCGGTCCTTAGCCAATGAAAGCTGCTATGGAGTCCAGACCTTCAGCCAAATTAGCTAAATAATTTGGAATAATATGGGTAAGTGTTCTTTGATTATACAAAACATTATTTTATGTGAATTATTCCTGTCAAAAGTCCATATGTTCAACACATTTACATTTCCCCCACTACAAATTATTATTAGTAGAACAATTTGATGAAAAAGGTTGAATTGAAAAAAAAAATTGCATGAATTGCATAATGTTTTAGTATTTGCCCTCTTTTGCTTTAATAACAAAAGCACTCAAACTGTATAAACCCTATGATCATGTTATTTAGCATGATCCAAAGAGCATCTTGTGGTTCAATGGAAACAAAAACATCTGACCTTTTGTCCAACATGGTCAGTGTCACAAATATGCTTATTCGATCAGTGACCTAGAATGAGTTCATTCTTAAGGCAATAGTTTCTGACATGTTTACTCACACTCGTGTTATTCCAAACTGTTTTTTTTCTTTGTGAAACACAAAATGAGATTCACGGTTTTTAGTGACCAGAGTTTAACAAGCTATNTAACAAGATATATATATATATATATATATATATATATATAAACACTCTAAATGCTAATATTTATTTAATAAAGGCTAATGTTTAAGTCATTATTCACTTTCAAATCAAATCCTTCATGCATCTTAGTATATAGCACTGATGTTTGATGTCATGTTATCCATCCTGATCCATAAGCTCCAATTTAAGTTGCATGAATGATTTGGCTATAATGTTTGCCTGTATGACTTCAGAAGACCAGGATGTACCGCATTAGTCATAAAGATTGCATTTTGTGCATTTCAGAGTTTGACAGCCTGCGGTCCATACAAACAGTCATTGTACACTCTTAAGAATAAAGGTTCCAAAAGGTTTTTTTTTTTTTTTTTTCCCAGCAGTGCTATAGAAGAACCATTTTTGGTTGCCTTCCAGTCAACAATTCTTAAAAGAACCTTAGTTTGAAGAACATTTTAATCTAAAAAAACTTTTTCAAATATACAGTAAAGATCCTTTGTCTAATGGAAAGGTCCCATGGATGTTAAAGGTTCTTCATGGAACCTTCAATGCCAATAAGGCCACGTTCAAACTGTCAGTTTTTGGGATTGGCAACCGAATTTACTTACAGGTGTGAGTAACCATAGCGTCAGTGACCAAAGTAATTTAAAAGATGGCGACGTCCATAAAACTGAAAAATCTTATCACTTTTGACAGGACTGAATCCAGCTGAGCCGTGAGTTCATCCATCAAATGAAATCTTTATTAACCGACAGCAGCTTCAATGTAAACATGCTAGCCGGACACCTATAACCATTGCACTTAGGTCTCTCGTCCTTTGTAGCGTCCTTTGTGACACGGCATATGAGTCACGCATGGAATACAAAACTGATGGGAGCAGCTCGGGTGGCGAACAGTGACTGTGGACACTGTGTGAATCTGTTTATAAAATGCGGTTGTCACTCCCGTAAATAACCGTACTGTGTGTGAACGTAACCATATTAAGGACTCAAATACAGGACTGACAACTGTATTCTGCTGCTGTGTGAACGTGGCCTAAAGAACCTTTATTTGTTAGAATGTATGGAACAAGCGCAAGCCCAATCAGTGTAAGAGCGATGGTGACTTTGCTGAAACTCTGCAGTTTTCTCCTCAGGGGCGGTCATTCCAGTTGAAAGACAGCCACTTGTTAAAATGAAAATCTCAGACGGGCATATAGACCTCAAATTAAAATTCTAGCACAAGAGCAGGTGAGACAATGTGAGAGGTCCTGATTGAAGCTATGCAAATGACAGCGTGTCCACAGTGAGTGGCAGCTCTTTCTGAGGAGACTAAGATGGCTTATTAAAGGTTTTCATTTACCCCTGACTGAGATTAATCACAGCACACACACACAAAGCACACACACACTTTCTCTCAGCCTAGATGAGGTGCAGAGAGAGCGAGCACAGAGATCAGGTGTGGACGGCAATGAAATGACAGGGGCTGCTCGACCTTGCCAGGAGAGAGATCACCCTTGGCTCTCTGTCTCCTGGTCTCTATCTCACTGTCTAACGTTCTGTTTATACCCAGTGTGACCTTGTTCTTTTGAGTGACTGGAGGTCATCGATTGCGAATTGGGATTGAGCATCTTTGAACAGTTTTGAATGGCCTGTGTTGCTGTGAAGTGACAACCACAAGTGTGCCCAAGGGATAAATGTTCATTCAACCCTGCTGAAAATATCAGTGTAGACTAGCTAAGGTGATTACCAGCCAAATCACATTGTTTGGGTGAACTAACCCTTTGAGAAAATTTATGATTGCACATAATCCATCCATTTATCCATCCATCCATCCATCCACCCACCCACCCACATTTGGTCACTTTTCAGTTGGTGAGGCTGGGAGACAAGCTAGACTAGACTGTAAGATCAATTAGACCAGGGGTCGGGAACCTTCTTTGACCAAAGAGCCTTTTTTTTCCCTTCTTTTTTTTCTCCCATTTTTGGTTAAAGAATTAGTTCATTTTAAAATGAAAATTACCCCAAGATTTACTCACCCTCAAGCCATCACTGGTGTATATGACTTTCTTCTTTCTGAGGAACCCAATCAAACTCTATCTTTTCAGTTGTTTTCATCAGTATTATGTCCAACGCTGTTGTTGCTTCAAACTAGCAAGTACATTATTTGGCAGGTCAGCTAATTAGGCTGTTAGCTAAGCAGTGCAGAGCAAGGTTGTGGTCTTGTTTTTGAGGATCTGAGCTGTTAGCAACAAGGCTAGAGGATCAATCACAGAGAGCTGCACACTTGTCTTTGTAGCATAGCATAAATTCGTCATGCCAGCCACTGTTCTAACACACGTCTGCAGGGAGAACGAAAGAGAGATAGGCGCCATGGATTGTGGCAGTATTCCTGGCTTCGTGCTGGGTGCCTGGGCTGCCTTGGGTGGTTCTGGCCCGACTTTGGTCCAGGAGAGGATTTGCACACTGTTCTGTATTTGAAACATGTTCTGCCGGAGGTTAGGACTCCAGCTTGTCTCTCACTGTGAAATTTAAACCTGGCTGCCATGGCTCAAATTAATTCAGCCAAACCCGCTGCCCTCTGGAAGTAGCACTGTGCCTGTTGGTTTGGTCTTTGTGCTGTTTAACATCTAATTGTTTAGATAATTTATTTGTCCTTTATTTCTTTGAAAAGACTAGCTTTAATTTCCACATTGGTCCAGTATAGCTATGCTGGTTGATTCAGAATTGAAGAACTTTCTCTTTGAGGTGTGAAAACTGGCCACTTCCAACTGGAAGTTTAAATGGAACATCCATACATCCATACATACATACATACATCCATACATACATACATCCATACATCCATACATACATACATACATACATACATACATACATACATCCATCCATCCATCCATCCATCCATCCATCCATCCATCCATCCATCCATCCATCCATCCATCACACTGATTATTTCGTCATCACGGCACCTGTTAGTGGGTGGGATATATTAGGCAGCAAGTGAACATTTCGTCCTCAAAGTTGATGTGTTAGAAGCAGGAAAAATGGGCAAGCGTAAGGATTTGAGCGAGTTTGACAAGGGACAAATTGTGATGGCTAGAAGACTGGGTCAGAGCATCTCCAAAACTGCAGATCTTTTGGGGTGTTCCTGGTCTGCAGTGGTCAGTATCTATAAAAAGTGGTCCAAGGAAGGAACAGTGGTGAACTGGTGACAGGGTCATGGGCGGCCAAGGCTCATTGATGCATAGGGAGTGAAGGCTGGTACGTGTGGTCTGATCCAACAGATGAGCTACTGTAGCTCAAATTGCTCAAGAAGTTAATGCTGTGTTAATCACGAAGTTAATAACGTGATCATCAGAACTGGACCACGGAGCAATGGAAGAAGGTGGCCTGGTCTGATGAATCACATTTTCTTTTACATCACATGGATGGCCGGGTGCGTGTGCGTCATTTACCTGGGGAGCACATGGCACCAGGATGCACTATGGGAAGAAGGCAAGCCGGCGGAGGCAATGCTTTGGGCAATGTTCTGCTCGGAAACCTTGGGTCCTGCCATCCATGTGGATGTTAATTTTACTTTACACGTACCTCCTACCTAAGCATTGTTGCAGACCATGTACACCCTTTCATGGAAACGGTATTCCCTGATGACTGAGGTTTCTTTCCGCAGGATAATGCGCCCTGCCACAAAGCAAAAATGGTTCAGGAATGGTTTGAGGAGCACAACAACAAGTTTGAGGTGTTGACTTGGCCTCCAAATTCCCCAGATCTCAATCCAATTGAGCATCTGTGGGATGTGCTGAACAAACAAGTCCGATCCATGGAGGCTCCACCTCACAACTTACAGGATTTAAATGATCTCGTGCTAACATCTTGGTGCCAGATACCACAGCACACCTTCAGGGGTCTAGTGGAGTCCATGCCTCGACGGGTCAGGGCTGTTTTTTCAGCAAAAGGGGGACCAACACAATATTAGGAAGGTGGTCATAATGTTATGCCTGATCGGTCTATATATATATATATATATATTCATTTGCCTCGCAATAATTTCTTAGCGTATCACCGCATAACTGATGCGCTGCAAGGATAATAAAAGATCTGAAGATTAATAAAAGATTAATAAAAGATCTATCTATCTATCTATCTATCTATCTATCTATCTATCTATCTATCTATCTAGCGTTCTATCTATCTAGCGTTCTATCTATCTAGCATTCTATCTATCTAGCATTCTATATATCTAGAATTCTATATATCTGTTCATCATTCTATCGTTCTATCTGTGTGTTTTATAATTAAAGCAGGACTCATTATTGGAAACCCAGCAGGAAGTAAAAGTTCTTTCTTATACAGCAGCACCTCAGAGCAATCCCTGAATTCCCCAGGAACATATTTTCCTTTACAGATACGTGTGTAGCAGCCTCTCAGACACTCAATCATTCAGTATCCTCTCCGTTATTCTCTCTCCACTACTCTCTTTATTTTTTTGTTTTCCTGTCTTTCGCAAAAGCTCTCGCATTTGCCTCATGACCGAGTAACTGAATAGGTCAACAACAGCAACAGAGCGACCAAAATCCATTATCGCTCTGCACAGTTTCTCCAAACGGCACGCCTTCCAGCCAGTGAGCTGATGAGGCAGACTGAAGCGTGAGAGAAGCCTCTCGTCTGACAGTGAGAGCTGATGCTGATGTGTCTTCACTGATAAAATAACAAGCCAAGGCTGCAGAAATCATGCTTTATTCAGACCCTCAGCTATTGTCTACGCACCCTGTCAAACTTCTGCAAACCCCGTCTCCACTCCGGAGCTATTTATGAGTCTGCTCTGCATGAATCCATTTCCATACGGTGTCTTGAGGGCAGGAGATAAAGGAATGTTGCAGGCCTACTTAACTGGAGACGGAGGGAGACCAGAATCACTTCAAAGTTGCCGTATCTAACGCAGAACTCTTGCTTTAGAGGATGAACAACAGGAAGTTCAAAGATGAATATAGACTCGCACACACACTCTGATGACTTCATCTCACTAGAATAATGTCAGCAAACTCATTATTTAGACATTATAACATGGCACCCGCCGGCCCCCCTGCTGTCAAAGACCTGCAAAACTATCCAAACACACACGCTGAAAACCGTTCACGTACTCCAGATGCTTCCTGCCGTGTTCAGTCTCCTTCTGTCAGATACAACCATGACATCTTGGTGAAGAGAAGATGTGATGCCTGTATTGAGCCTTGGTGAGTTTGTGATGGAGTGCCTTCTTTTCTTCTTCCTCTCGGGCATTCGCTGTGAGATTCTGTCATATTCAAATGTGTGTATGTGTTTCAATGTCAGATTGCCACAGTGCAACCAAAACACATCTGTCTGAAGGTGGGTCAGATAAATAGGAGTGTTTGAATAAAATGTTGTGTTTGGGGGAAAAATGTTGTGTGTGCGCTTCATCTTGCCTGGCCTATTTCCTCTTCCTAACAACCTGGGAAACAACCTCTCAGGGGAGACAAACTACATCTCATCACAGGAATTCTCATTTCCTGTCTCTCTCTGTTCACTTCACATCCTTACATTCTGAGCCCTATCCAAGCCTTTTTCCATGTTTTTCCTAACCTTTTGCTTCTTTTTGTACTCTGTTTTGCTTTTTTATCTCTTACTTTCTCAGTCTGTCTCCTTTCTTATCCGTTTTGTGCTAACTGTTAAGTGCAACGAACCCTTAAGAAACTAGTGATTGTGGGACTATAAAGCATCACTATTTTCCCACTGCAGGAACAAATCCCAGTTTCAGGAAAAGTTTGAGTTGTTTTTGCACACAACAAGCCAGTGTTGTTATTGTTAACTTAAACTATTAAAAATCGTTTTTGTTCATTAAAATAAAATATAAATATTAGATGAAAAAAATGTATCTTAAAAAACAAACAAAAATGAGAAATGTTGGCAACTACTGACCTTTGGTTGAACGTCTGATGCATATGGCACACTTAACTGGAAACACTTTTCGAAGTCATCATTTGGTTGGTTGAATTCTACAGGATGTCTAGGAGACGTGTGTGTCACGTTCTTTAACGGTCCACCTGGAAACAAATGCCGTGATGCCAAACACCCTCCTGGAACAAGAAAGCCTTCATGTTTAAAACTGTGATAATGAGCGCTTATCAGGATTAACTAAACGCTGGATTTTCAAAAGTATGTGAAGTTCGCAGCTCCATTGTTGCAGTAAACTTGCACAACGTTCTTGAATAAATAATTTATTATATGCACATTGGTCTGTTATTGTAGGGACATAGACTTTACATTTCCACATCCGTAAACATGACACGGAACAAAACAAACTGTGATTGGTTGCGTTACGTGTCAGTCAAACGTCCTGCGAAAGCTGCGATAGAGTCCAGACCTTCTGCCGTCAGTCTGAAGGTCTGGCTATGCGAGACTAGTTGGCAACTAACTACACCTTGCTAGTACTGGGTTGGACACACTTTTGCCTTCAGAACTGCCTTATTTCTTTGTAGCATAGATTCAACAATGTGCTGGAAACATTCTTTATTATTCATGTTTGTATCTCGCAATTCTGACTTTATATCCTGCAATTCTGACTTTATCCCCCAGTTTCACAGACAAGGCTTAAGCCTAGTAATGTTTTTTTCTAAGGCACATTTATAAAAGCTACTTAAATGCCCTAATTGAACTAAGGCCTAATCTTGGCTTAATCTAAGCCCTGTCTGTGAAACCCAGTTTATAACTCGCAATTCTGACATTATAACTCGCAACTGCGACTTTATATCATGCAATTGTTAGAAGATGTTTATACCTCAAGTTTATATCTTGAGTTCTTGAGTTGAGATATCTTGACTTATATCTTGAGTTTATCCCCCCGGTTTCACAGACAAGGCTTAAGCTAGTCCTAGACTAAAATGTGTGTTTGAGCTGTTTTAACTGAAAGTAACTTGCACTGACATATCTTAAAAAATGTCAGAGCTGTTGTTTTGTCTCAAGATGCACACCAGTAATGTTTTTTTCCAGGGAATGTTTATAAAAGCTACTTAAACCTTAATTGAAATAAAGCCTAATCCTGGTTTAGCCTAAGCCCTGTCTGTGAAACCGGGCCTATATCTTGCAATTCTGGCTTTATTTCCAAATCAACAATTACAACTTTATAGGCCCTATCCCGCAATTGCTAGTTTATATCTCACAAGTCTGACATTATAACTCACAATTGCAACTTTATATCATGCAATTCTGACTTTATTTCCTTTCAATTGTAACTTTATATCATGCAATTGCTAGAAAAAAAAGTCTGAATTGTGAGTTTATACTGTATTTCGCAATTCTGACTTTATTTCCTTTCAAATAATTACAACTTTATATCCCGCAATTCTTACTTTATAACTTACAATTATATCATGCAATTCTGAGAAAAAAAGTCAGAATTGCGAGATGTAAACTCGCAATTGTGTTAAAAATTAACTTTGTGAGTTAAAAAAAACTGAAAAAAAACCCATCACATATTCAAAGCGAAAACATTACCTCTAGACCAATGAGTCACACTAGTTTTCTTAGTGGAAACTTAAGCTGTATGTAAGATAAGACAAAAGAAAGAAAAATAAATCACCTATTTGATATCCAAATGTGCATTTATTTCCCACAATGGGATGGGGACCCTTTTTTGTGAAAATGATGGTCTGTCTGTACATTATCCCTTACATATTCCTTTTCGGCCAATGTAAAGTGATGCGGAGAAAAAATATATAACGAGGAGGTTTGAGAGCAGGTGTTGTTATCAGGTCTGCATTGAACACACCGAGAGAGCTGCTATCTGCCAGACTCTGATCGTAAATGTTCTCTCTTCTCTCGTTCGGTCTCTCTCTACCTCCCTCTCTCCTCTGTTCGCCCTTTAAACAGGGATCCGCTATGTGTCTTTCCTATCTCATCCGGAGATAATGCTGTACGGGACAGACACACACATAGTAACAGCGGGAGAGTGTGTGATCTGTCATTGTCGACGCTCCTACAGTAGACTGGCCTGAAGTCATTTTCCACAGGAGAGAAAGGGAAGGAAGCACAGCTAATGGATGCTTAGTCTGTTACAGTCTGTGCCGTGTGAAAACCACGACCATCACTGCATGTCTGGAGAAACATGGCTATGGTCCAAGTGAGCTAACTACCCAGATTTCTTTCTATCTATCTATCTATCTATCTATCTATCTATCTATCTATCTATCTATCTATCTATCTATCTATCTATCTATCTATCTATCTATCTATCTCTATCTATCTATCTATCTATCTATCTATCTATCTATCTATCTGTGTCATATTTACACTTTTTAGCACATTTAGACTTGGCACATCAGGGGAACATGAAATTGTACAGCCATGACTGAATATTTTACTTTATAACTTGTTAAATATAGATATTTTTCTTACACAAATGCATCGCTTCACTTCAGAAGGCCTTTATTAACCCCCCGGAGCTGTGTGGAGTACACGTTTATGATGGATGGATGCACTTTCTTGAGCTTCACACTTGTTGCCCCCGTTCACTGCCATTATAAAGATTGGACGCATCAGGATATTTATTAATATAACTCAGATTGTTTTCATCAGAAAGAAGAAAGTCCAGACTGTCCTCCAAAAACAAAAGACCCTATAGGTCGTTTTTCAAGCACCTTATTATGACCTATATTTACGTTTTAAAGTCATGAGTCCTCTAGTGGCGCAAAAATAATGACAGTGTTGTGTTACGTCTGTCGTCATGAAATGACGTATGACTGTCGTTACCAATCAAAATGCGTGTTCATTTAAATGCAATGTGTGGACTTTTTACACCATTTTTTACACCATTTCCATTTAGCTAAATTCTTTTTTTTTTATTAACGACTACACCCACCCCATCCCTAAACCTACCCTTAGTGATTTATAGTGCATTTAAACTTTATCAGATCAAACTCACGATCGCATGATTACATGATTGCATATTGTTATATATTGCAATGCTCTACCAATTGAGCTACGCGAAACCCGAAATATGTTGCAGATAAAAGGGAACAATGCATTAAAATGAAAGTGTCCTGTTGTCGATATGGGCGCAACTTTAGCAAACGCTCCTATGGGTCGTATTTCAGGGAAGTGACAAATGACCTGTTTAGGCGTATTGGTTGGAGAACATGTTGAGAAAGTCATATACACCTAGGACGGCTTGTTGAGGGTGAGTAAATCTTGGGGTAATTTTCATTTTAAAGTGAACTAATCCTTTAACTAATTTTTAATTACAACTTTTGCCTCAATAAACTCCTACTTACTACTTATTAATAGTTAGTAAATAAGTTGTTAAGTTTAGGTATTAGGTTGGATTAAGGGATGTAGAATGCAGAATAAGGCATTTATATGTGCTTTATAAGTACTAATAAACCGTTAATATCCTAGTAATATGCATGTTAAGCAACTAGTTAATAGAAAAGGACCCTAAACTAAAGTGATTAACATTTTTGTTCAACTGCCATTGTGGCTAGTGGTTTTCCAAAGTTAGCCACTTAGCATTTTCACTGGCCACAAATTTGACATTGATTCCATGAAGAAAAATCTCAAAAACTCATAATTTGGCAGAAGATACAGTATATTAGGCTGCTGTCACTTAAAACACAACTGACTGTTTATGTGAATACTCACCAAGATGGCATTTTGAGATTATTTTGTGTGTATTTGACTGTTTAAGCGCAATAAGCAGCAAAAAAGAAAAAAAAAAAGAAGCGGCTATGCTCACGCACTTTGGGTGTGAGCAAAAAATCTATGGGAATGAGTAAAATTATGCACAATATGTGCAATCCCATCCCGAAATTCACCAACAATATTCATCCAGAGCAAATTAAACTAGTGAGTGAGGGGAGGCGGGTTTGTGTGTCAAGTTGCTGTTGGAGAGATGAGAGAGTGAGAAAGCGCAGCTGGTATTGTCTATCTATTCTGTGGAAATTGAGTATTGAAAGCATTTCAGATAGGCCTATTTCAGTATCAAAAATCTATTTTTTTGACAACATTGCTTTTAGTTTATTATTTCAACTGCCTTTTTAAAAGACTACAATTGAAAAATAAATTAAAATTTAACCCGCCAAAGTGGCTAGTAGGAGTGACTGCTGAAATCCACCCGCATTTGGCGGGTGTTAACATCAAGCCCTGTATGTATATGCACGCACACACAGTTTAGGTTTTGGTTGATTGTGGGGACTTTCCATAGGCGTAATGCATTTTATACCGTACAAACTGTACATTCTATCCCCCTACACTACCCCTATCCCTAAACCTAACCATCACAGGAAACTGTGCATACCTTTACTTTCTCACAAAAACTTAATTTAGTATGTTTAATAATCCATCTGTGTCCCCACAATGTGGTTGAACTCAGGTTTATATTTACATTTGGTCCCCACAATGTAATATAAACAAGAACACACACACACACACACACACGCACACTTGTTTTTGTGAAATGTGGGGACATTCCATAGGCGTAATGGTTTTTATACTGTACAAACCGTATTTTTTATCCCCCAACACTACCCCTACTCCTAAACCTAACCATCACAGGAAACTGTGCACACTTTTACTTTCTCACAAAAACTCATTCTGTATGATTTATAAGCCTTTTGAAAAGTGGGGACATGGG
>RJVU01053127.1:499044-541456 GCA_003731715.1 Anabarilius grahami
TTCTATCCCCCTACACTACCCCTATCCCTAAACCTAACCATCACAGGAAACTGTGCATACCTTTACTTTCTCACAAAAACTTAATTTAGTATGTTTAATAATCCATCTGTGTCCCCACAATGTGGTTGAACTCAGGTTTATATTACATCGTGGGGACACTTGGTCCCCACAATGTAATATAAACAAGAACACACACACACACACACACACACACACACACACACACACACACACACACACACACACACACATCTGAGAAGGTTCTACTGTAGAGATGGCTGAACATTCAGACAGATCATTGAGATTATCATCTTCCCGTCACAACAAACAGCAGTCAGTGAATCCAAACTCTGGCAGCCAGATGTAAACAAACATCTGTGAATTTTCTTCTGGTGTTGAATGCAAGGTGTGTAACTATCGCATCTACCAACAGGGGCCAGCTGGACCGTGCTTACCAGCCCACTGATTGATTGAATGAATGAATTATGAGTTGTGTTGTTGTGTGTGGCTATATTTGGAAGAAAATACGTCAACAGAAAGAATGCGTGCTGAGGAACTAAGGAGGTAGAGTAAAAGATGGAGATGAAGCAGAGGTCATGCTGTATTGTGGTGTCTCTAACATGCCTGCCGCTGCCCTTTGAGGGTATTGGCTGATATCGGCTCGACTGTTGACATGCCACAATTCCCTGACGACTTCAAAGTCATCTGCAGCAAATGCTGAAGGCATCAGCAGCGCTAGTATGAATAGAGACTATGAATGCGCTGCCTCAGCTTATTGAAACTGCCTGAATTTTAACAAGCAGGGATTCCTATTCCAGCCGCTCTTTACATCCTGTCCTTCTGACCCCGGTACGCCTGTGCTCATGCATTAAATATCTGCGTTTAGAAAGCTAGAGATGAATCTCTTCGTAAAAAGGCTTAAAGATAGTTTTCAAGAGAAATATACTTTTTTTCATCCACTTATTAGCTGTAATAATTTTCTATGTATTTTTGTCTTGTTTTCCAAGATTACTTAAAAATCTTTTTTTACTTGAGAAACGAAATTGCACAAGAAAGTAAGACTTGTTTTTTAGGAAATATATTGTAAATTAAATCTATTTTCCGTACCTTATGCAATGTAGTTTTTCTTTTTCAAGGTATGCATGAATTTAGATATTTGTACTAGAAAATAAGACAAGAACATAAAGAAATTGTTTGTTGCTGTGGAGTTATTGGAGGAGGAATGAGCATGAGGCTAACATGTTTACACATGATACATTGTGGAATGCTGTTTCTAATTTTCATATTCTTTGTCTGTTTGAAACATGAGAAGGAAGCTTTCTTAGCATATTTTTAGATATGATGGCAAGGCAAACATGGCAATTACACACTGGTTTGGCATGCTGAGTCTGCATATTCTGTCATTATCTGCCTTGCTGTCTTTCTCTGACAGGCTGCTATGATAACGCTGACACTAAATGCTTTTCTTAGCATGTTCAAAACTTTTGTGCAGAATACATGCAGTGCATGAATGAGGCTGTTTCTTCAGCTGTTCAGTTTTAATGTAACAAAAAAGAAAGAAAATCAAATAAAAACCAACCCCTGGAACATAAAAGTGGCTGTAGTTGAAGAATAAGTGGACATTTGAATCATACTGCAGTGTTTATGGAGCATGTAAACACTGTTGTTCAGAATCAGTTTATACCATGGCTCCAAACAATTAACTTAATTTAATGTTAGTTTTTAGTTTTCTATACTCATCTACTTTGTTTGCTCTCTATGTCATCACAAATATCTTGTTCTTTCCGGTGTTTGTTGTTTTAGCAAGGTCAAAGTAATTGCATAAAAGCGTCTGCTTTCATTGTTAATTTGCCTTTATTTGAGAGAGCTTGGGATTTGTTTTTGTGTTTGTGTATCCGCGCGTGGGCAATGTGTTGACGTATCCTGAGGCTGGATCTCTGCATGTGGCATATTTTGGGCATTATGTGCACTCAGCCTCCACGGGGCTCAGGTGTACTCTCACTAACCAATTAAAAACCTGCAGAGAGGAAACCAATCGGGCTTCTTTTATTGTGCTTCTATCCTTCAGTGCCAAAGTGCCCCGTCCCTCTTTGTCTGCCCACACACCCTCCCGCTGCCCTCACGGGCATATGCTCCTTACACGCTACTGGGCACCACCAGGTACAGGTGCGGACGGGGCCAGAAATGGCACTGGATCCTGGAACCAACCGAAGAGCCCTGGAGGGTTTCATAACAGCCTGGGTCCTCATGCTCTGACACACATGCATTGACTAAAAATGACCAGCCCCTGCAGTGTGGAGAGGAACAGGGAGATAGATCACATCCAAAAGAAGAGGAGAGAGAAAGGAAGGAGTAACCGAGGCTCACAATTAACCCAAATAATATATTTATGTTCTAAAACATTTTAAACATTCTGTTTTGGTTTTCCTAATGCAAGTAGAATAGTTTAGCATATATTCCTGAAGAAATGTTTTTTTCTTGTATTAACTTCTTCAAGGAACATTAATTTTTAATGTTACATTGGGGGAGTTGCTTTGTTAGGCTAGTGTGTTTTTGAATATTTAAAATACATGTTAGTTATACTGTCCACGTTATTAAAAATATTTTATCTATAACGTAAAAAAGATTATTGTGGGAACTCTTGACAAAAGTTCTGATGTTTACAAATGTTCTTTTAATGCAGCACTGTAGAACATTGTGAAACTTGCTCTCAGCTTGAAAGCACTTTAATACAATGTTGTTATAATGTTTCTCCACATTTATTAAGAAAACATACTAACATCATGAGGATGTTCCATCAGCATTGTGTTTAAAGGGATAGTGATAAAATCTGAGAAGTTTCTGTCCCTTCATTGACAGCTATGCAACTACCACTTTGGCGCTTCAAAAAGTTTATAAAGAGATCGTAAAACTAATCCATATGAATTGAGTGGTTTAGTCAAAATGTTCTGAAGAGACTCGATCGCTTTATATGATGAACAGATTGAATTGAGGCTTTTATTCACATATAAACATTCATCAACACACATCAGTTGTGGTAAACGGAAGCTCAAGCATGTTCGCTTGACGTGCGAGAACCAATGAGGTTAATTCACGTGTTACGCATCACGTTTGAACCGCTCAATTCATATGGATTCGTTTTACTATCTCTTTATGAACTTTATGTAGCTGTCTATGGAGGGACAGAATGCTCTCAGATTTAATCAAAAAGATCTTCATTTGTGTTCTGAAGATGAACAAAAGTCTTTAGGTGAGTAATTAATGACAGAATTTTCATTTTTGGGTGAACTATTCCTTTAAGTCAGCACAAAGCTTTCGCAATTCGCATAGCTCTTGTAATGTGATTCACAAACATTGTCGGAAAAAAATTATATCCTATTTACGATTATATTTTAGATTTTGTTTAAATATCTTCATATTTTTAGTTTAAGTTATGTGATTTTTCATTTTTATATTTCTATTTAGCTTTATTTTTTATTTCAGTTTCATATATTTATTTCTTTATTTCATTTGTAATTTTTGTTTAAGATTTTAATCCAGTATTTATGGATTATTTCATCTTTATTCCAATTATTAAAAACTATTTAAATATTTTTTTTTTAGTTAGCAATAACAACACTGACTTTATTCTTCAGGGGTTAATTAGATTGTGAGAAGTGTGAAACCAGAATAAAGGCAGACCTTAATGCAAGTTTGGACATCTCCCCAACTGAAAATTAAGTGAATTAACTTGAAAAGGAAAGCCATTACAGACACCATTTGTTCCTATCTTTTACTCAACTTTACTGAAAGCCAAAGTTCTTGGAGTGTTAGGTGAGGAAAAAACAAGAGCAGCATACATACTTTATGTGATACTCCTCTTCTTCTTTCCTTAACTTCGCTCCATCACTCACTTGACAGGTGGTTTACTAACAAGCCGTGCCCCCGCTTGAACCCGTTACTGATTCACAGCAGACAACAGACTGTGCCCAGTCCACCTGATCTGCCCGCTGGCATCGGGCCTGTGACCCGCTCCGGTATCTCACTGTACACGGACACGCTGTGGAGGAGAGCGTTTACCACACACTGTAGTCATCAATCAAAACACTCTTCACTTCAGGTACAGAACCATTAGAAATGACTGCCAGTTATAAAAACAATCATGTACTATAGATCTTTTCCATTGCTGCTATCATGAGCTAGTTTTTATTCTTCATAACAGTTCTGTAAGTCATTAATTCTCCCAATTATAGATAGTCTGAAAATTGCAAGTTCCAATCTAATGGCTTTATAAAAATATATGGATTTTTATCAGAGTAAGTCAAAGTTTCAGGATTTTGCCTGGAGTGCGGAGCATCTCTTTGGATTTTCAAGACCGCTCCATCAAAAGCATTAAATGCATGTTGATGACCAAAACTGGCAAGAATCTAAGCATGTATTACAAAAGTGACAATGGGAATGAACTACACTTCTGTTCAAAAGTTTGAGGTTGGTAAGATTTTACGGGGAGGGTTTTGAAAGAAGACCTTTGTGGTCAACAATAGGCTGCATTTATTTGATCAAAAATACAGTAAAAACAGAAATAGTGAAATATTATTACAATTTAAAATGACTGTTTTCTATTTTAATGTTCTTTTAAATGTAATTTATTCCTGTGGGAATATATATATCAGCGTTTATTTAAAATAGAAATCATTTGTAACATTATAAATGTATTTACTGTAGCTTTTGATCAATTTAATGAAATGAATACACTTTAAAAGTATTAATTTCTATTAAAAATCTCACTGACCCAAAACTTGTGAATGGCAGTGTATAGATTTAGAATTCCTGTAGCTCAAATAGAGAATTGTGCCAGCAATATTGCAATTTGTCTCCCAGATACCTATTCAGAATGTTAAAGTAAAATCCTATCATGTTAAAGGTCAGTTCTCATTCTGTGAGGCAAGCAGTCAGGTATATTATAAGGCTCTTCTTCATAGATCCTGTTGTTGAGCTCTAACACATTTGCATTGTCTTCTCTAGCTCCCATAATCCACCTGTGTGTGGTCATGACAGTTTGGAGATCAATGTGAGTAAACACATGATGTGGAAAAGATTGAGCTGTGAGAGGGAAGCCTCGACAGTAGCCAAAGCCTTAACGATGTTGCAGTTGCAGGCATAAAAGACTGTCTTAATGACAGAGAAGTCACTATTCGATATGAGCCGGGGAGCGGAAAGCCTGCTGATGGGTGAGAGAAGAGCAGAGGGGAGGGGAAAGTAGAAAAAGAGTGAAAGGAAGAGGGCAGAGAGGGAACATTGAGGTGTCTAAAGTCCAAATGCCAAATGCGTGCATTCACACCCATGAAATATTAACCACTGGTTTTGGATATTGAGCATCAAGCCAACAGGGGCTGAAACCTCTTGTGACAATGTGCTGCGACTCAAACAGTCAGTCTATGGACTCTCTGCACTCTTGCATAGGTTCATTCTTCAATAAATAACAAGAATCATAAATTGTATAAGAATAGAAGCTGGTCTGGAATAGTTTTGCCCTTAAAAGCCTGACCGTGCTTTTGACAACTCTATTAACCGGTGAGATTTGTGCTTGGTTGGTGGATAATATTGTTGATTTCTACCTTCTTGACAAGTATGGTTGTACTGATACCATTTTTTGTCCGAGTAGAAACAAGCATCATTGTGAAGACTGTGAAGCATGTTTCTTTTTCCTTTTTTTGTAAATAAAACTAAATAGATTCTAGGAACGTTCTATGTACTTTTTGCATGCACGCACAACAGTGAGTGAACATATAGGTACCAGCAAATCAGCATATTAGAATGAGTTCTAAAGGATCATGTGACACCAAAGACTAGTGTAACGCTCAGGTTCAAGGAAGATGAAGATGAAGATAACACAATGTTTAACTGAATAATCCAAATAGACAGGCAACATGCGAAACAGCGTGCAGACACAAACAATACAAAACTGAGGACAAGCAGGAACTTAAATGATATAATGACAGATGATAAACTTAAAAGACGAACAGCTGTGAAGTAGGTTGGTGTCCATGGTGACTGATGAGTAATGGCAAAGGAACAAAGAAGACACATGACAAATGAAAACAAACTGAAAGTCCATTAAAACAGAAACTACACTGAGGTCACTGGTGGAGCCGAAAAGGTGGGAGGAGCCAAGACGGAGCCGATAGGTCGACGGGCCGAGATGGAGCGAAGGGATCCGAGGCCGAAGGATTCTCCTGGATAGGCACTGCTGGTGGTTGCACGATGTGTGGCTTGATGCCATTGCAGGGATTCCCCAGAGACGGCGCAGCGATGGTATTGGAGGACTGGCTGAGCTCCATCGATCTCCATCAGCCAGTCCTCCAACTCAGCTCCCTCGGCCGCTGGTGTCTCAGGCTCACACCCCTGGTCAGCTCCACGTTGAGGCACGGCCCTGCATGAACGACTGCCGCTTAAACTAAAACAAAACAACAATCACACGGGCCAATATTTTATTCACAATAGAACATAGATAACATAACACGTTTAAACAGAGAAATTTTACACTTTTATCCACTAAATGAGCTAATTTCAAATTTGATGCCTGCTACAGGTATCAAAAAGTTGGCACGGGGGCAACAAATGGCTAAAAAAGCTAAAAGTTTTGAAAAGATTCATCTGGGAGAACATCTAGCAACTAATTCTAAAAACTAACCAGGTCTTGGTCTTGTCATGGACTCGTGTGCATATTGACTCGGAATTGACTCGTACTCGAACATATTAGGACTCGGACTCATTCTCGAGACCACTCGAGTCCCATTCAAATTATTTCTTGACTATTACTGTATGTTAATGTTTGGGGGCAAATAGCAATGATCGGCATGATTGTGTCAATGACATACTTCCAGAAACCACTGTCGGTAAACACAATCCACCGTTCCAGCTGCAGATGCCAACTAAAGCTGTATCATGCTGTCACGGTTCATGGATTCATTTACTCGCCCTCGTGCGTTTGTTGTGTGTGTGAGTGAATGATTGTGTGGGCGTCACCCATTGTGGTCTGATTGCGATCTGTTGCCAGCCGTGTCTTGTTAGTGCTTGTTATAAAATGTGCGTGTCTACATGTCGTCTTTGTCAGTTTGTTGCAGGCTGTCCCGGTGTCGTGCTCTCTGTTTTGTCTCTTCCTGGTTCTCGGATTCTGGACTGTCGTCGTGTGCCCTGCTTTCTGGGTTTGATTATCCTTGGTCTCTGATACCTGCTGCAGCCCTGCGCCACCCTGCTCATCACCACTCTGCACGCCACGTCTCTGCATGTCACAGTCTCTACATCGACTGTCCATTTGGAGTGAAGTTATTGTACAGCAAATTCTGTCAATAAATATTGTTATACTTGCACTTGGATCCTCTGTCTGTGTTCATTTCCTGACACATGCAAAAAGGAAGCCATATGTGAACATGGTCCAAAAGCGCCGTTGTGTCCTGTGGGACAAGGCTCATTTAAAATGGACTGTTTCAAAGTGGAAAAGTGTTCTATGGTCAGACAAGTCCAAATTTGACATTCTTGTTGGAAATCACGGACAAAATATTGGCTCATGTGATTTGAAAGTTTTTTTTAGTTTTCATTTTATTCAAATTTAAAAAATGTCCCGACATTTTCGGAATTCGGGTTGTAAACTCCTAACACTCTGTAACGATTGTAGCGGTCTCGTACAGTTATTAATCAATTTATGGGTGGAATATGAATACAATAATTCACAACGTTTTATGAACAATTATTATATTCATATCGACCCAAGGGGGAATTAAACATATAGTGTTAATTAATTACAACGAATTATAATCAATTATGTATATGATTAGTTCTGGTTTAATAATTATTTAGAGAAACTATTCGTTTGTCCAGCAAACGAATAGCTCCCATAAAATATGAAACGGGTTTATTCTTTTGGCCACAAGAATAAATTCCTACTATAGCATCAAAGCATAAAATGATCGAAAAACGTTAAAGTGACTTGGTCTTCAATTGAAAGAACAAACAGAACAATTCTGACGGATATAATGCGTTTCATTTGTAAAACTAATACTACAAAGGTTATACGGTTAAATAGGCACAAAAAGGATATACATATACAAAGCGAAAGTAAAGGCAGAAAAGAGAGAGAGTGATCAGAACAGTGGCAATTTACACACAGATAAAACCTCTGAGAGCCCACAAAGAAAGCAGTTAAAACGAATCTTAACAGGTTTACTTGCATGAGTTTGGTCCGCTCGAGTGCGGGAGTTTGCAGAGTTTCAGTGCGCGGAGCTTGCGTGATTGGTCCTGTCCCAAAGAGGCTGTTTCTTCGGCGGATTTTTCAAACGCGGCTTTAAACTGAGAAGTGATGTTGCCGGAAAATAAAGAAGAGGGTTAGACTCCGGGATGGAGCGTCGAAAGCTTGACGACAGGAAGACTTGCGTCCGGACGACAGGTAAAACTTGTTCTACTTAGGGGCGCGTGTCCTTGTGTTTTAAAGACAACAGACCAGACCGCCTCCTGGGGAATCGTCGGCCAATCATAGCGTTGCCATTTTGGCGGGGAAAGACTTCTTTGTTCTGTCTCGAGGTTAATCTATATAAATTATGAGCTTATCAAATCGGAGGATAATTTCCTCATGGGACCGTTAAAATAGAATCATGCATCTTACCACAATGAAATATACATGGGTGAATAAAGGAGAGCAAGGATGTCACAGAGAGTCCAAACTCGACATATAAGGGAAGCATATCAAAGGAGATATAGTTTCAAGTCCAAAGTAATCGTTAGAAATGACGCTAGCACCACTACAGTCATTTACATTTAAGTCTAAACACTAAGAAAACACGCATGCATCAGACATATGATTCAGATACAATTTTGGCCTAGTCATATTAATATATAGAGTCCTTATGCGTGTGTGCGTGTGTGTGTGGGTGTGTGGGTGCGTCTCTGTGTGTGTGCGCGTGTTTGGTATGTGTCGTGTCGCCACATGGCCCATGAGAATGTGATCCGAGACAATCGTGATTGTTTGAAGTCACACTGGGGGTGTTTCGGGGATCTATCACATTGTAATAAAGGTGTCCAAGAGGTCTTTATCTGTCCGCCCGATCGGCGCCAAGCCTTGATTTGTAATTCAAAGTTCAGTGGGTGAAGGCTTAACACAGTTTATGGTGCGCCCGCTAAATTCTGATCGATTGCAGACGTTACAACTCAATACTAGGTCAATATTTGGCTCAACATTTGTTCCCTGTATTAGACAGGTCAATTATTGTTTATGGATTTACAAAATTGTCAGTTTTCTATGCAGCCTATGTTTCACATGTTGTCTTGTCTGGGTTCTGAAGAAAAAACAGTTGAGATCCACCAATTTAGGTCAGAGGTTCAGAAGATATAAAAGGTTTGTGAATCCCTGTTCCGAATCAGATTTTTCTGCCCCCATTTTTACTCTTTGCTTGATTGTTAAGGAACACAGTATTTCCAGTCAGGCTTTAGATGTGTAAATCTTTAGCACATGCTGTCAGTCACAGCTAAGCAATGATAAAGCACTTTTCCACTCCACAGACTGCAGTTCCTCACATGGAGCACCATGCTAATGTTTTACCATCTCAGGCTGCACGTGACCCACCAAATCACTGAACTGGATAGATTCTTCTTTCTTTCTCTCTCTGACTTTCTCAAAATGATCGATGGTCATCTCCTTGTGAAAAGAAAGGGAAAAGCCACCGCATCAAACTCTTTCACTCTCCATCAATGACACCTTTTCATTAGCTGACAGCAGTTGGAACACAGACATCTTTTTCCTGTCGGTTTGATGCTCTCTGCTCCACTAATCGCTTCTGAAAGGGGACACAAAGAAGGAAAATTGGGGTTTTACCTTAACAGATGTATGAATTGCTCAGACTCTTACCCTGACACTCCTTTTCTCTTTCTCCTCCTCTCTGCTGTCTTTCTTTCAGCATGTGGCATTCAATTTATTTAAATTATAGAGTCCCTGTGCCGAACACTCTTCATCTGTTTGTTTGTGTCCATCTGTCTGTCTGTGCATCATTCCGTCCTGTCACACACAATCTTTCCAGGTGTGTGTGCACGTTGTAGAACTCTCTGAAAGGCTCCTTGTTTGCTAAAATAAATAAATGATGAACAGGATGGAGGTGGAAAGCATAACGAATGCTGTCAGCAGAAAAAAAAATCCAATTTGAGGCGACGTGTATAGAGTCTGGTTGCTGAAAGTGGTGAATGTCTCTTTCTTTCTTTCTTTCTTTTTTGTATCTATTTTTTATTTGACTGTGAAGTATAACCAATGCATTACAAAACACATTACCAGAGCTTTATTCTCTTCTCTCAACCTCAGCATGTCTGGTATTAATTCTGCTGCCAGCTCGCTTACACATTTGGAACAAAATAATATAAACAGAGGGTGGATGGGTGCTATTAGAAATTAAAGAAGCCAAAAGGATGAAAAATAGAACTTTATGGCAAACGTAACAGTCTGAAAATTATAAAATATAGATATTATATTATTATATAATTTATGTAATAAGTTCTCTATAATTAAAGGTTTGGGCAAAGTTCTGAATTGAAGACTTGTTTCCCTTTCAATTCATGAATTGAACTGACCACACCAAACTGGATGTTGAATTGGAATTTCATTTGAAGTGTCAAGAAACGGAATTTACAGAACTACAACTGAAAGAAATTCAACATAGATCATGCATTCTGGGAAATAAACTGTTCTTACATACTGGTCCATAAAATAAATGTTAATTTATTAAATATAATGAAGCAAGTTAAATACAGTTTTCTAAAGTCTGTGTAAGGCCTGTTTGAAGACTGTTTAAAAAAATCTCAAAGATCTTAGCTTGTCTACTTCATAGTTATAATTAGTTTTTAATTTATTGTTATTCTGCTTTTAATTTAAATTTGTAAGTCAATTCTGCATCCTGTTTGCCAATTAAATTACTACAAACTCATGATATGATATGGCCTCATGATATGGTGTCATCCTGTAGATCATGGCCCTTTGATGAGTGTTTGTATATGTGTGCTGTTGTCATAGTGATGACTGTCCATCTCTAAGGTCCTTTAGGAGAGAAAAAGAAACAATTGGGTTTCCATGTTTTATGGGGACTTTCCATGGACATAATGATGTTTATACTGTACAAACTGTATATCCCCTGTTCTTTCCCCTGACCATAAACCTACCCATCACAAAAAACCTTCTGCATTTTTACATTCTCAAAAATCATCACTTAGTATGATTTATAAGCTGTTTTCCTCATGGGGACCAAAAAATGTAACCACATGATCAAAAAATTTGGGTATTACTATCCTTGTGGGGACATTTTTTTCTGTATCCCATTTCCAACAAGGCAGTTTGAGAGCTGATTCAGAGCCAGAGCCTACACTGTAAAAATAAAATAATGTCATGATTTGTTATCACAACAATTTTGCTTCAGTCAAATCAACTTAGATAATTAATGTGGTTCAGATAACATAATATTTTGAGTTTGTGTTGATTAAACCAATCGCCTTCATTGTATTAACTCATTTTTAATTTCAATGAACTCAAAATATTAAGGCAACCAGGTAACTTACTTTAAGTTAAACCAACAATTCTTTTTTTTATTTTTTTTATTTTTTTACAGTGTAGTTTCAAATCAGTTCTTCGTCTTTTGACACCCAAAGCACCAGCTCTGAACTAGGAAAAGTGGTTCGTAAGTAGCACAAACATTGCTGGTCTAGAAAAACCACTTGCGTCAGGGGATGGGGGCGGGGTTACTGTGACCAACAAGATGAACAAACTTGTGACCACCATTTTTGAAATAGCAGCTAATTGAGCTAATAGCAGCTCGATTGTAATCTCCATGTATACAAATTACAGTGAGCTGCACAAACACATTGGATTCACCGTGTTTGGATGGCGATGTATGTTCACAAAGCCATGAGCATCAATAGTAATGCAACGTTCACCATTGTTGATGCTCAGCATTGCTGAGAAAGATTAGACGTATACAGTGACGTAAGACCTGGCTCTGTGGTGGCTCTCTACCCATGGAAAGGCAAACCGGTTCTTAGAAGGCTCACTAGTCAAACCAACTCTGAACCGGCAACAACGCTAGTTCTGAACTATAGCACCCGATTCATGCTGGTGGAAAAGAGGTATATGTCTCCACAACGTATAACTGACATATACTGCCATACAGATAATTTGTTATTATCTCATAATTTTTTGACAGTTTAAGATATTGCAACAAAATTACCCACACACAGAACAATGGAGGCCTTATTTGAACCGTTGAACTAAATTTACAACAACAACGATGAAAAATAACAAGCAAACAGTCAGTAATAAAATAAGAACAAATAAACAAATTGCAAACGATAGTACAAATAAATACAATAGAATAAAGAGACAAATTAAATAAGTTTTTCAGGTGGGTCTAACAGTAGTATTCAGGCAAGAAACTACAGAAATTAAAGTAATCAAATGTAAAATAACACTGGATAGTCTTCATTATAAAAAATAAAATTTAGGTTAATGCTTACAATTAAAGTTACAAAAGTTATTCAGTCAAGAGCAGCAGTTGATTTTCTAGTTGTCTTTTGTTCTTTGATTAACATGACAGAAAGCAGCAGGTTTATTAGGCTGCTGTCACTTTAAGAGCTTATGCACGGATCCAATATACTATTACACAACATGTGTTTTCTCTCAACTACATTCCAAAACTTACTGTATTTACCTGAATACTCGGCAAGAAGGGCATTTTGACACATTTTTGTTAGTATTTGAACATTTATAAGCAATAAGCAACAAAAAATAAGTCAATTTGGTACTCGCGAGCTGTTTGAGAGGCAGCTTTATTTGAGCGTGATCAGTGATGTGCGATATATCGATATTTTTGACAACACTACTATGACCTCAAAACTCTTTTACATGTACATGTAAAAGTACATATGCATTTTGACATTTGCATTACTTGTCCAGCTCCGTATGTATGGCTTTTCTGGTGTATGTAGTAAACTTGCTTTTGAAAGTGTCATGAAACAGGCAAGAAGCAATGTAATATCATTTTGTAGAAATGTTGCCACAGGCAAATGTTGCAGAAAAACATGCAATGAGTTCTAGACCCCTTCATCAATAATGTTGGGGAAACCTCACCAGGTTTGTTTTTTGCTGTCTGAATTGTACTTGCTTTGCTGAATCAAATAAACTCATCAAACCACTGAAGTATTAATTAGGACTAATGATCTATTTGCATGTATCACTGCATTCACTGTGAGATTTGGTTCTAATTTTTCCAGGTTTCCAACACAGAAAATCATAAATGTCATGCTGTACAACATTGATGTTTTTCCTGGCATATCTAGTGATATTTCTTTCAGTATGCCACAGCACTTCTGTGAATTTTTACCCGCTCTGTTGAATGTTACCTGAGGAGAATCAGTGATGAACCTCCCATCAAACCTCTGATCCATCAGCTCCTTTGAAGCGTCTTTTGTAGATGGCGACTGTATGTTGGATCCGTTTAGTGTGATGGATTTGCTGGAAACTCTGCAGCGCTGCATCCAACTACTGCTGTTCTGCAGAACTGCAAACTGCTGTGCTGGCCATGTTGCCGTGGTGATGGCAGGGGTTAAGTTGCGCTGTAATGAGAGGCCGGAAACACTGGGCAAGATGGAGAAAGCTATAAGAAAAAGAGTCCCTGCTGAAACCACCAGGTTAGAACATGAATCATGAATTTCCATGCTGGTCCTGCCTCATTTATGTGGTAGACCAACACAGCCAGGGTTTTCCCCAGCAATACTCTGTGAAGCTAATAAACCAGCATGGCCTATCTGCTGAAGATGTTTGTCTAAAATCTGATGCAAACCAGGTAACAGCTTAAACTTGCCTTCTTAAAATGGCTAATATTCTGCGAACATTGTACAGAATGTTCACATAACCAGTAAAAAACATTCTTAATGTTAAAAATGGTAGTTTTCATAATTTAATGGAACATTAGGAAAATGTTCTTTTACAGTACATAGTCGCTATAGGCCCAAGGGTTTTTTTGTGGATGTTAAAGATGGAATATGCTGTACGACTTTTGCCCCAATTTACAGTCTGGACAAATCAACGCAAGTTGACAGATTTCACAGGAAGTCACGTGTATGATGGGTACAGACTCTGATTTTTAGATTCAGACTATAATTCCATCCAATCAGAGGATTTAAAAAAAAAAAAAGATAATTTGAGCTGACTTTAGAACACATTGTTTTCATTTTGCATGCAATATGAATTATTTCCTAGCAATAAGGCATGCATTTCTACCTAAGTTTGTTGTGTTTGGAATGACTTGAAAGTAGTGGTTGACTTATGCAGTGCATCCGGAAAGTATTCATAGCGCTTCACTTTTTTCACATTTTGTTATGTTACAGCCTTATTCCAAAATGGATTATTTTAATTATTTCTCAAAATTCTACAATAAATACCCCGTAATGACAACATGCAATCTTTGCAAATTCATAAAAAAAATAAAATAAAAAAAATCATATACATAAGTATTCACAGCCTTTGCTCAATACTTTGTTGAAACACCTTTTTTCAAGTCTTTTTGAGTATGATGCTACAAGCTTGGCACACCAATTTTTGGGCAGATTCTCCCATTCTTCTTTGCTCAATTTTTCTGTACCCTTTCCCAGATCTGTGCCTCAATACAATACTGTCTCAGAGGTCTACAGACAATTCCTTGGATGTCATGGCTTGGTTTGTGCTTGGGACCTTATATAGACAGGTGTGTGCCTTTCCAAATCATGTCCAATCAACTGAATTTACCACAGGTGGACTCCAATCAGGTTGTAGAAACATCTCAAGGGTGATCAGTGGAAACAGGATGCACCTGAGCTCAGTTTTGAGTGTCATGGCAAAGGCTGTGAATACTTATGTACATGTAATTTTTTCGTTTTTTTATTTGTAATAAATTTGCAAAGATTTCAAACAAACTTCTTTCACATTGTCATTATGGGGTATTGTTTGTAGAATTTTGAGGAAAATAAAGAATTTAATCTATTTTGGAATAAGGCTGTAACATAACAAAATGTGGAAAAAGTGAAGCACTGTGAACACTTTTCGGATGCACTGTATATCACCAAGGCCAATAATTGGAAATAAAGACTTTTATTTTGGCAGTCAGGAGCTCCCATTCTCGGTTTTCATTAGTTTACTGTCTTTAAATAAATTTATATAATAAAGTAAATTTGCCAAAAGTTAAAGTCCTATTATGCTTTTTCGAAAAGTACCTTTCATGCAGTGTGTAATATCGCTGTTTATGAATTTAAAAGGTCAACAAATTTTAAAGATCTAAGTGCACGACAAATAAAGAATAGTTTCTGAACTGCCGAAAGCAGTCGTCAGCAATTCCAGTCTTATTTCCTGTTACATACCTACGTAACAACGTAACAAATTTGCATAATGCAAGCCTATGGTCTTCATTGGCTGTCCGCGAACAATGTGAGAAGGCGGAATAGATAGCGAGAAGACGTTGTTTTCTGCACAGAAGTATTTGATACAGTATAACTGACTCAATTGCTACTGTTTGTGCCACTGTGTACAGATTTCAAAACACTAGGCATCATACAGTTGCTGACTACTTTGTAACTGGTTAAGGGGAAAAAACTGGTACAAATGCTGAGGAAGATCCGGAGCTGAAATTCAGATATGGTTATGGCTGTTTGGTTTCCGACACGTGCTTAAAGCGGTAGACCAATCACAACAGACTGGGCCATCTGACCAATCAGAGCAGAGTAGGCTTTAAACAAACTTTTTTTCAGATTCTTTGAGAAATGAGGTGATGTGCAATTTATAATATATGAAAATTAAAGTGTTTTTTGACTTTGGATACATTTAAACTTATTGTAGGAGACCTCCAAAACAAAATTGGGAAAAATAGCATAATAGGGGCATTTTAAACGAAGAAAGCGAATGGTATATGGAAAATGTATGATAGCATTTGCCTCTCTATTATTAATAATAATATACCTTCGCCATTCAGCAAATATTCATCTATATCGTTGAAGTCATTGAATATCTATTGAACATTTATGTCCAAACAACTTTGGAGAATCCGGCTGTTACATCTTCACATCTACAAGTGTGCATTTGTAGCCTGCAAAAAAATTTGTACTCTGATTTGAATTATTGAATTAATTATTTATTTTTTAATTAAGTAAATACATAAAATACACTACCAGTCAAAAGTCTGGAAACATTACTATTTTTAATGTTTTTGAATGAAGTCTCTTACGCTCATTAAGGCCGCATTTATTTCATAATAAATACAGAAAAAACAACAATATTGTAAAATATTATTACAATTTAAAATGATAATTTTAAATGATAAAATAGAATTTATTTCTGTGAAGCAAAGCTGAATTTTCAGCATCATTACTCCAGTCTTCAGTGTCACATGATTGTAATATGCTGATTTATTATCAATGTTGGAAACAGTTGTGCTGCTTAATATTATTTTATAACCTGTGATACTTTTTCAGGATTCTTTGATGAATAAAAAGTTACAAAATATCAGTCTTTTATATAGAATAAAATATATAGAATATAATATAGAAATCTTTTGTCAAGTCAAGTCAAGTCAAATTTATTTATATAGCGCTTTTTACAATTGGTAATTGTTTCAAAGCAGCTTTACATATTAGAAGCACAGAAAAAAGATAAGTGGTTAAAAATAAGCTGTACAAGCAAGCGTGGTAATATGTAACATATACAAGATGGTGCTACATTAAGCCAATGTCGGCTGACTCCCAGGGGTGGAAAAAACCCCCTAGGAGAAAAACCCAGTGTGGTAACACTGGGAAAAAAGTCCTAGGAGGGAAAAAACCCCTTGGAAGATATATATAATATATGTAAATGGATATGGAGATCAAAATCTGAATTATACAGTTTTATTATAGGGATTAAAAGTAGATTATATATATAAATATATGTAAGCGGATACGGAGATTAAAAATCTGAATTATAGATGCAGCCAGAACTGGATCTGTAGGCCCATTGTCTCCTGGGCCACGTTGTAGTCAGGTCCAGGCACAGGTTCTCCATCTGATCTGGATACGGCCTGGGTCCAGCACCCGGCAAACCTCAGGATAAGCAGAGAGACTGATATTAGCGTAGATGCCATTCTTATTCTGATCTACAGGTATATCTAGTGTTATAGGAAATGTTCTCGGTTCCGGCCGACCTAATTATTGCAGCGTAACAATCCTTTAACGGATTTGAAAAAATGTTTATGTATTGATAATGTGTTATGTGTATGCAAGAGCAAAGAGATGTGTTTTTAGTCTAGATTTAAACTGACAGAGTGTGTCTGCTTCCCGAACAATGCTAGGAAGATTGTTCCAGAGTTTAGGTGCTAAATAGGAAAAGGATCTGCCGCCTTCGGTTGATTTTGATATTCTGGGTATTATCAACTGGCCTGAATTCTGAGATCGCAATAAACGTGAAGGACTATAATGCACCAAGAGCTCGCTTAGATATTGGGGAGCTAAACCATTTAGAGCTTTATAGGTAAGTAGCAAGATTTTAAAATCTATACGATGTTTAATAGGGAGCCAATGTAATGTTGACAGAACTGGGCTAATATGGTCATACTTTCTGGTTCTAGTAAGAACTCTAGCTGCCGCATTTTGGACCAACTGTAGTCTGTTTAAAAGCCGAGCAGAACAACCACCCAGTAGAGCGTTACAGTAATCTAGTCTTGAGGTCATGAATGCATGAACCAACTGTTCCGCATTTGTCATTGAGAGCATATGTCGTAATTTAGATATATTTTTTAGATGGAAGAAGGCGGTTTTACAGATACTAGAAACATGACTTTCAAATGAAAGATTGGTATCAAAGAGCACACCCAGGTTCCTAACTGAGGACGAAGATTTAATGGAGCACCCATCAAGTGTTAGAGAGTATTCAAGGTTTTTTCGTGAGGAAGTTTTTGGTCCAAAGATTAGGATATCAGTTTTTTCTGAATTTAATAATAAGAAATTTCTTGTCATCCAGTTTTTAATGTCAGCTATGCATTCTGTTAGTTTTGTGAATTTGTAGGTTTCGTCAGGGCGCGAGGAAATATAGAGCTGAGTATCGTCAGCGTAGCAGTGAAAACTAACACCATGCTTCCTAATTATCTCTCCTAAGGGCAGCATGTACAGAGTGAAAAGCAACGGTCCTAGTACTGAGCCTTGTGGTACTCCATATTGAACTTGTGATCGATACGACATCTCTTCATTAACTACTACAGACTGATAACGGTCAGATAAGTAAGATTTGAACCATGCCAAAGCAATTCCACTAACGCCAATATAGTTTTCAAGTCTTTTTAAAAGAATGTTGTGATCGATAGTGTCAAAAGCAGCACTGAGATCTAATAACACTAATAGAGAAATACAGCCACGATCGGATGATAAGAGTAGATCGTTTGTAACTCTAACGAGAGCAGTCTCAGTACTATGGTACGGTCTAAATCCTGACTGGAAATCCTCACAGATACTATTTCTTTCTAAAAAGGAGCACAGTTGTGTTGAAACTGCCTTTTCTAGTATTTTGGACAGAAAAGGTAGATTCGAGATTGGCCTGTAATTTACTAAGTCTCTCGGATCTAGTTGAGGTTTTTTAATAAGAGGTTTAATAATAGCCTGCTTAAAAGTTTTTGGTACGTATCCTAGTGTTAAAGATGAATTAATTATATCAAGAAGTGGACCTACGACCTCTGGAAGCATATCTTTCAGTAGTTTAGTCGGCATTGGGTCTAACATACATGTTGTTGATTTTGATGATTTGATAAGTTTAGATAATTCTTCCTCTCCTATAGCGGCGAATGATTCTAGTTTTACCTCAGGGACACTACAGTGCACTGTCTGAAGCGAAACTGTAGACGGTTGCATGTTTACAATTTTCTCTCTAATATTGTCAATCTTGCAAGTAAAGAAGTTCATAAAGTCATTACTGCTGTGCTCTTTGGAAACGTCAGCAGTTGAATCTCTGTTTCTAGTTAATTTAGCCACTGTGTCAAATAAATACCTAGGATTATGTTTGTTTTCTATTAAGAGATTTGAAAAATAAGTAGATCTAGCATTTCTTATAGCCGTTCTGTACTCAATCATTTTTTCTTTCCACGAAAGGCGAAAAACTTCTAGTTTTGTTTTCTTCCAACTACGTTCAGCTTTTCTCACAGCTCGTTTTAGAGCCCGAGTGTGCTCATCATACCACGGCGTTGGATTAGTTTCCTTAATCTTCTTTAGACGTAAAGGAGCGACTGCATCTAATGTGCTGGAAAAGAGAGAGCCAATAGTTTCTGTTGCAGCATCGAGTTCTTCTAAGTTGTCAGGTATACTAAGGCGATGAAACTGCTCGGGGAGATTATTTATAAAGCAATCTTTAGTGGTAGAAGTGATGGTTCTACCATATTTATGGCTGGGTGGTGGTTTTGTAGCCTTGGCTAACTGTATTATACACGAGACTAAATAATGATCTGATATATCATCGCTCTGTTGTAGAATTTCAACAGCATCAATATCAATTCCATGCGACAGTATTAGATCTAAGGTATGATTACGACAATGAGTGGGTCCTGACACGTGTTGTCTAACTCCAATAGAGTTTAAAATGTCTGCAAATGCCAATCCAAATGCGTCTTTTTTATTATCTACATGGATATTAAAATCACCAACAACAAGGACTTTATCCGCAGCCAGTACTAACTCTGATAGAAAATCAGCAAATTCTTTGATAAAGTCAGTATGGTGTCCTGGTGGCCTGTATACAGTAGCCAGCACAAATGTCAACTTACATAATGTTACGTAAAGCACCATCACTTCGAAGGAATTATATTTGAAAGACTTCTGGCTGATACTGTAAATATTACTATAAATTACAGCAACACCTCCCCCTTTGCCTTTCTGTCGAGGATTGTGTCTATAATCATAACCTTGAGGGCTAGACTCATTTAAAGTAATGTAATCGTCTGGTTTTAGCCAGGTTTCTGTCAAACACAGCAAGTCTAGTTTATTGTCTGTGATAATTTCATTTACAATAAGTGCTTTTGAAGAAATAGATCTAATATTCAGTAACCCAAGCTTTATCATTTGTTTATCTGATTTATCTGTGATTTTCATTTTTTGAACATCAATTAAATTTTTTCCCTTAAAAGGTTTCGGAAGTTTTTTGTATTTACTAGTTCGAGGTACAGACACAGTCTCTATGTGATAATATCTAGGTGCGAGAGTTTCTATGTGTTGGGAATTATCTGACTTCTGTAACGTGAGGCGGCTAGCAGACGGTCGGTTTAGCCAGTCTGTCTGCTTCCTGATCTGGGCCCCAGTTTGTCATGTTTCAGCTCTAAGACTATTTGCCAGATTTCTAGATAGAAGAGCAGCACCATCCCGGGAGGGATGAATACCATCTCTTTTCAACAGATCAGGTCTGCCCCAAAAGCTTTTCCAATTGTCTATGAAACCTATATTATTCTGCGGACACCACTTAGACAGCCAGCCATTGAGTGATGATAACCTGCTAACTATCTCATCACTCCTACGAACAGGAAGAGGGCCAGAACAAATTACTTCTGCTGACATTGAATTTGCGAGTTCACACACCTCTTTAATATTAATTTTAGTGATCTCCGACTGGCGAAGTCGAACATCATTTGTGCCGATGTGAATAATAATTTTAGAGTATTTACGATTAGCATTAGCCAGCACTTTTAAATTTGCTTTGATGTCAGGTGCTCTGGCCCCCGGCAGAGCACCTGACATCAAAGCAATTTTTTTGTAACAATATACACTACCGTTCAAAAGTTTGGGGTCAGACATTTTTTTTCTTTCTATTTTTGAAAGAAATTAATTATTTTATTCAGCACGGATGTTAAATTAACAAAAAGATTTATATTGTTAGAAAAGATTTATATTTTGAATAAATGCTGTTCTTTTTAACCTTTTATTCATCAGTGAATCCTGAAAACAGTATCACAGGTTCCAAAAAAATATTAAGCAACACAACTGTTCCCTTTCGTGGGAACTATCGACGCTACCCATCACGTCATTGACGTAGCGTCTTGTTCCCTTACTCAGGGAACAAGGGTTACATCAGTAACCCGAGACGTTTTCAACATTAATAATAACTGAGTATCAAATCAGCATATTAAAATGATTTCTGAAGGATCATGTGACACTAAAGACTGGAGTAATGATGCTGAAAATTCAGCTTTGCATCACAGAAATAAATTATATTTTAAAGTATATTAAAATAGAAAACCATAATTTTAAATTGTAATAATATTTCACAATATAAATGTTTTTTCTGTACTTATTATGAAATAAATGCAGCCTTAATGAGCATAAGAGACTTCGTTCAAAAACATTAAAAATAATTTCCAAACTTTTGACTGGTAGTGTAAATATACATTTTATTGCAGCAATTGTTACGCATGTGTTATTTACTATCATTAAATTCAATAACATGATATCACATATAATTCATTGGCTTTATATCGGCCACCCTGCTCTCTAAGATATCGGCATTGGCCATCAAAAAACTAAACAAAAAACAACAACAACAACAACAACAAAAATTGGATGATCACTACTTGAAAGTTAGTAGTTTGTGATCCTCAGTCATTTAGTGAATGATGCCCAGTTTTTTCCCCTTAACCAGTTACAAAGTCGGCAACTGTATGATGCCTAGTGTTTTAAAGTCTGTTCAGTTTTTAAAATTCATGTAGTGTATTCCAGCCTTTAGTTACACCAGACAAGTAGCGCTTAGTTGTAATTTGTAATTAGTCTAATATAAAATGTATAAATGTAATACTCATTGCAGCACATTTAATGTCAGGATTGTGACTGGAATATTGTGAACAAAAGCTTTTTAGTGAATTTGGCTTTGGCTGGTTCAACGTTCATCGCACTTACCTGTGCATTACTATCCCTCCAATTAGCATTTAATCTCTCTGATCTAATGTGACTTATATAAATTGTTTTATGCAAAGTTGTTGCATTAGAGCAGCGGTGATAGAGTTTACCATGACCTTGCCTTTTAATCCAATATGTTCTTTCCAAACAGTCTCCCCCAGCACCACTGCATTTCTCTCTGTGTCTCTTTCTTTCTCTCCCCGCCAGCTAAAATCCTTTCATCTTGGACTTGTCTCATTTTGCCTTTTCGCACTCTGGCTGACTGCACTGTTAAATTTTTGTATTGTAAATGAGACTGTCACGCTTCGCAGATATGCAGGCAATTAGCAGCCAACACAGACTCTGTCTTTAAGGCTTTTCATGAAGTATTTGAAAGACAATGGGAACAGTTGAATCACAGGACAGAGATGAAACTCTCCCTTCTGCTCTTTCTGAGAGGACGCTTTGAAGTATTCGGATCTAATATTCCTCTCTGAAGATAGTTATTAGGGACACTTGTGCCATTCTTGTCATCATAGAACTAGGGAATGTATCTGCTAATATAATGCCTGACTCAAAATGGAAACACTGCAGCCTTTCATTTTAACCGGGACAATAAGAAAGCAGAATACAATAATGCACAGAAATTATAATAAAACCGTTAATGCAGTTTAATATTTACTCTTTATTGAACAGTTTGTTTAGGTCTTTTAATGCAGGCAAGCGGCGTTCCAGAACCAGATCCCGCTTTAAGTGTTCCGTAATCACTCCATTCCGTAATGAAATAATTATGTATGTAAAAAGAAATGTACAAATTGATTGATACTGTAAATCCTAGGTACTATAATCCCTAGTAATTCCTAATAATTTATTAGAAGACATAACAAGAGACCAGCAAGTGACTCATTTACATGTCTCAGTGCTTAATAACTCCTACACACATCCTTTCTGTGGGATTAAATGCATTTTTCTCCTTATGTGTTAATTTGATGCTGGGGTTCATTAGTGACCCACACAGCTGAATACTCAATGTAAAGCGTGTGTAATAACACTCTGTCAACATCAGTTTGTGTTAGGTGTGGCGACACAAACTGATGTTGACACAGAAATTTAAAAATGAGTGGACCTTGGTGAAATAGGGTGTACCTCAATGCCTACTCTCAAATTACATTGTTTTACAATACATGGGATAAAAACAACAAAATCCATTTATACATGTAAATAAAATAACCAATGAACAAAGAACAATGAACAAAGGTAAATAATCAGAGCATGTGTAAGGCGAGGCAAGACTTAGCCTTCCTCAGGTCATGGACTTGAGACTAGCGTGGAATTTTCCCACTGAAACCACATGCCTGCTGCTGCTTCTGATTGCTTTAACAGAGAACTGCTGGTCTAGGATCAGTTTTCTCCATAATAATAGCATATTATGATAGCATAGTGCGTATCTGTGTTTGCGCTCTGGAGAGCGTCAAAGGTTTCTATTTACAACATGTTTTTGCAGCAGTGAGCAATATAGCCAATCACAGACTTGTCTTGACTTCTAGACTTCTTGAACACAATGGCCAATCAGAGGTGTTTAAATTAGAATCTACTCAGCGCTCAAAGCCAGAGTTTTTTTTCCAGTGCTGAGTTCTGCACGCTTGCAAATCCTCTCATTATAACAAAGTGTAGACACTATGTAAACAAGATTCAAGATTACTCTGATTTGTGCAGAGTAGACAGCTTCATTGATTATAATGGATCACATCATCACGATGAACTAGTGACAGCTTTTTAGTGATTATAAAGGGTCCGATCTTTGCACACTTTCTAGGCAGTATATTAGTTCAGAATTTGAATAAATCTTTTGTTTTTCATGCTTGACCAATCGAGGCATTTCATGGAGTTCAGAAACAGTGTTTAGTGATATACAGTATAAATACAATGTTCTGTCATGAAACTCTAGATGCGCAGGCTAAAGGCTGATTTATAGTTCTGCGTCAGACCTACGCCAGAGCCTCTGCAATGTAGGCTATGCTTCTGTTTTCATTTATACTTCTGCGTCATTGTCCGCGTCAACATGCATGCAGACCACTAGTAGGCAGTGTCCGCGGTCATGTTGAGGATCAAAACAAAAGCCGAAGAAGAAGCAGCTTGTCATGTACGTTGTCAGAGAAGCTTACATAAAGAAACGGCAGAGAAGGGGCAAATAGGTAACGACTTTTGTTGCAGTTTGACTGCATGTGACCCCTGAAACAGAGTGTTTTTTTAATTCATATGGAAGTTGAAAGCACTCGCTCTTCTCCGAGTGCTCCGCGACACTTTTTTGACCCAAGGAGTGGTTCTAGCAGACCAATCACAGCGCTTGAGGTCCACGTAGAATTGATGCGTTGTTGAGGTGCACGTCAGGCTACGTCGTAGGTTACGTGTGGTACAAACAGCCTACGCCGTAGCTACGGCTTACACTCGACGCAGAAGTATAAATCAGCCTTAATAGGTCCTTTAACTTAACCTGCTCGTAATCACATCATTATAGGACACAGATGATTGGTTTTCTGCTGTATCAGTAGCCAATGAGCTCACATACTCAGTCTTCAAATACATTAGTAGCATTTGCCTTAGCAGTGCAGCACGCTTTCAGAAACCCTCCATCTTCCCCAGCTCCACCTGTATAGATCTACTTCGGGTAATCCATGTAAGCTATATTGTACAGCAGCAGCATGTCTTACTTGCTTGCAGCGTTTTGTGTATGTATTGGCAGTAGCAAGTCCAGTACTTGCTCTGCACCAGCAGCAGCAATAAAAGCAGCTGCAGCGTAGCAGATCTATTCCGCCTAGACCAAACATATAAACATTGTCATACCCGTTACCATGCCAAAGACTCCAAGAGTTGTCATGACAGAACTCCATTTGGAGTGACTTTGTGCTTTGAAACTTTGCAGACCTTTTTCATGCTCAAACAGCCATTACACGCTAAAGTTGTAAAAAAGCATAATATGTCTTCTTTAAATTATGTAAATGTTAACTAAGTGCATACTTTAGAAATAATTGGCTTACAGACTGGGTTATGTAAAAAAAAAAAAAAAAAAATTGGTAACACTTTAGTATAGGGATCACGTATTCACTATTAACTACAACTTTTGCCTCAATTAACTCCTAATTTACAGCTTATTAATAGTTAGTAAGGTAGTTTAAATTTAGGTGTTGGGTAGGATTAAGGGATATAGAATAAGGTCATGCAGAATAAGGCATTAATTTGTGCTTTATAAGTACTAATAAACAACCAATATACTAGTAATAGTATATTGTATGCTACATGCTAGTACGCTAAAACTAGTTAAAACTAGTTAAAAGTGAGAATTGAAACCTAAAATAATGTGTTACCAAACATTCTTTTATTTTTTTCTTTGCAAAAAATAAACAAAACACAAATCTGTCTCTCCAGTCCCATCAATCAAATCATAAGCCGTACTGAGTTATGTGTCCTCATTTCTGATTGGCTCCGTCATGCTCCTTCTTGGTTTTCCCTACAGCCGCTGCTCTGAGGATCCAGCTTTGAGCTCTGATAACCACAGCAAGATGAATGAAGCAGAAATGAAGTCAGCGTTAGTCACTCGGTCTAATTTGCAGGCCTCTACATCTTCGTCAGCTACCTGACAGGAGTGGGAGGCTGGAGGTGGGTGCTGGGCTGGTCGGTGTAGTTTTAAAGTCATAGATACTTCTCCCTCTTGTCATTTATTACTTGTAATAGCTGTCTGGCCTTGTTAAACATGCCTGTATGAATACGTGTATTAACGTGTGCACGAACTGATTTTCTCTCTCTCTCTGGTGCATCTCTTTTGCCAGCTTGGCTCGGTACATCAACAGTAATCAGCTCTCGTCACTAATGGGGGAGTGAGTTTGACGGAGATACATTGGGTAGAAAAAAACCCTGAACCCTCAGTCAAAATGCAAACCTGCTTGGTAAATTAAACCAGACAGGTAAATGCTCCAGGGGCCAATAAATTGCACTGACCTTTTTTTCAGACAGGGCACGTTCTGTTCCAGTTTATTCATGTTCAAATACTGCAAATCTTAATGTAGCTCTTCTTCACTCTGTCAGCTGGTTAAGTATTAACCGTAAGTGGAACTAGGCCTCTTTACTGACGGAGTTCTTTTCTTCTATCCATTTAGTTTGGAACGTGGCCCGCTGAACAGGAGATAAATTCTTTATCACTATGCAAGCTCCAATTTTCCATCAGTGTTATAATATAACAGAAAAGCTCTTTTTAGGCAGTGAATTACTGCAGGATAATACAGGCTTGTAAAACGTCCATGCACATGAGGATGTAACAAACCACAGACAGAAACATAGTAAAAATCTCATTCCTATTTCTCATAAGGAAACAGCTTTTAGCAATAAAGTGTAAACCTTTTAAGGCAGAGATTTAGTGATCTAGTGATATGTGATCCTGTAGACGCTACAATCCATTGTGATTTCAGCGTCATTATATCTAATTGTATAATTCCCTGTAAAGAAATATGCTAGTCTGACTAGATGAGTCACTCTCCCTACACTCTCAAATTACTTATGTAAATTAATATTTTGTAATAAACATATGCCTGGTTTCAAAGACAAAGCTTGAGCCTAGTCCCAGACATGCATGAGCTGTCTTAAAGGGGACATATCATGAAAATCTGACTTTTTCCGTGTTTAAGTGCTATAATCGGGTCCCCGGTGCATCTACCAACCCAGAAAACCTGAACCCGAATCCGAATGGTACTGTTATAGTTTAACCCGAACCCGACCCGAACCGGAAATCCGTCGCTATAGAGATGTATCATTCTTGCTATCATAAGCCAAGACAGCTTTGTAAGACCTACACTGCATGACACTTAACTGCTGAGCTATTTATTGGTTGAATGAAAAGATCGTACAACGTCAAAATAGACAGAAACATCAGGCTACGTAGTAGAAAAGACGCACAGAGGCAATTCGACATGCTATCGCGCTTCATTTCATTAATATAGTTTACACTCAGTCATGTATCATATCGTACGATGTTTTAAACATTTAAATACACATATCAAAATAAAATAATACAAAATGTGTATGATGTACTAGTGTTTTAGATGATATAGCCTACTCTTGACAAAGCTGGTTTCTGAGAGATGCAAGAGAAACGCAGCTATTTGATTTACGAACGCGCTTGGCTCATTTCATTCATAGAGTTTACACTTATTCGTCTATGATGTCATACAATGTTTAAAACATTTAAATATACATATAAAATGATGTAGTATTTTACAGTAGACCTACTCTTGACAAAGCTTTGATTTCTGAGACAGACGGCAGCACGGCTATTTGATTTGTGACTGCTCTCAGTAGTCATTCACTTTACACACACATTATTACGTAGTAATTTTAGAGGCTTGTGTATAATTGTGTTATCCCCTGGCTCACCTGTTATTCGGTAGAATTTGTTGTGCTGATTTACCTGCATCATTTGGCACTGTAATATGTTTTCCCTCAGTAATTGTTTGCCTTATCGCACTCATAGTTAGAGGTTTGAGTGTCGTGTGCCGTGTTGTGACCGAAAGAGTGCGCGAGAGCGGGATCACATGAGCAAAACAGTTAATATATAAATGTGAATTATAAATGTGCTCCCACTCTCACGCGCTCTTTCGAGCACAACACAGAAGACGGCATGAAAGGCTTTTATAACAGCCTATATAGTTTTTCTCAGTTACATACCCGAACCCCACCCAAACCCGGAGCTATTCATGAAACCTTAACCCGGGTTGCAGACCTCTACCCACGGCACCGCCATTTGGTTTTCGCAAGTGAAAACGGTGTGCTAGTTCTAAGGCTATGGCAAAAGTTTGAGCAAAGCATGCTAACTGTTCTGTCATTGGCTGCACAGATGAACACATAACACTATTTAGAGTCTCGTTAGCTTGGATAGCCTGCAAGTTGACCCTGGCACGCTTGATTGCTAAAAAAGGAGTGTTTCTGTCCGAACGATATATTGGAAACATTTTTAGACCATTCACAGCATTTGATAGCAATCATAAAAGTTAGCCTGGTGCATATGGCTCTGCTATGTATAGTGGGCGTCCATATGGGTTTTGCACAAAAGATTAACCTGACGACACATGCTAGTTGATGAGCTGAATCAACTCCACAGCAACTACATAAATTTATCCACTAACCATTCAGAAACATCCAGTTGCATTCTAAAAGTTGTAACGTCTTCCTGAGTCTCTCCATCAGTGTCCGACTCCGGTTTGAACAATGTAAGGTTGAACACCGTTACTGTTGAGCATCCAAAGCGAGAGCTGTTAAAGCTCTGCCCTCTTTTGGAAAGCGGGCAGGGAGCAGCAGCTCATTTGCATTTAAATGCATGTTTTTGCAACATGTTTTTGCTCACACCCAAATAGGGGCAAATTTGACAAGCTAAAATAAGTGATCTGAGGGTTATTTTTAGCTGAAACTTCACAGACACATTCTGGGGACACCAGAGACCATCACAATGCATGTCACAATGCTTCATGAGATAGGTAAATGTTCCTTAAAAAAACAAACAAAAACAAAAAAACATTAGATATCAAACTCATCAAAATGTAATAGTTTTTGTTAAGAAATAAATACTTTTATTCAGCAGAAAATCTGTTTGAAATGCCATAATTTTAACTTTTTATTGATCAAAGAATCATGAATTTTATTTTCACACAGTTTTCACAAAAATATGAAGCAGCACATCAGTTTTCAACATTGATAATAATCAGAAAGGTTTCATATGCTGACAATTCAGCATACCATTTTTTTGTGGGAACAAAAACAAACATAAAAACATACAGAGAATAAAAGATTTGGGGGAAATCACAATTCTTTTTGGGAATTGCTTGGATTACATTAAATTTTGTCATTCATATGTTTCATGTTAATTAAGGGGTTCAAATATTTTGACATGAACCATCTGAGCCATCTGAACCAATTCACTAAATGAATAAATGATTCACTGATTCCCTATTAGACATCCTTTTTTTTTTTGTTACAAAATGTTTAGGTTATTGTGACCACAGTGAGGTTTTGTTGGTAAGGCAGCATTGCTATGGCAAAGTTTCTCTTGCGTTTCTCTTCTTTCTTCTTGTCTGTTTTTAATAATTCATTTCCACGTATCATACTTATTCCTCTGATACAAGGTGAGCAATGTAATCTCTGTCAAATCACATAATGTAAACAAAGCATGTGTACATAAATCGCCATGTGCTTGTTCAATGCCTCCGGGTCGTTCCATTGCAATCTCTTTCCATAAGCTGCTTTATTGACATTAGGCCGAGGCGATTGTGTCGTGTATATATATTGCACCTTAGACGTATGCTACCGTACATCTAAGCTGTGGGCAAATAAATAATGCTGACCTAATGTGTGATTTCTCCTGCAGACACATGCTATGTTTGTTAGACCAGCATATGTATACTGTAATGAAGGAAAACATCTATCAGCAACCACATCAAGAAGATAACAGAGAGATGTATAGCTTTGTTTATTACGATTTCAGGCAGAAAGAAGAAACCAGGAGACATGGATGGATGACCTGCACTGCTGCAATTTCAGCACGATGGGACTGTTTTTCGTGAGGACGCAAATTAATTCAAACATTTTTCCTTTGGCTATAAAGAAAAAAAAGCAATTTAAAACTGTTTTATTTTTATTCATCTAAGTGAATCTTTTGAATCACCAATAAGATTTTTTTTTTAGGTTTGTTCACTGATTTGTTGCTGCTTACATTACCTTTCTTCACTGATTTGTTTCTACTTATTGGACTTACATGAGGGAAATTTTTACTTACATTTTGATTCATCTCGTTGACTCATTTGAATCAGTTGAATCACCAAAAAGAATCATTTAGATGTGTTGTGAACTATTCCTTTACAGTCAAGCCAATAGCATGGAGTCAGGACTGACTCTATAAGAGTAACATTCCTGTAAGATGCTTTTATTTTATCGATGAATGGAAATGAAGTGTCAAGGAAAGTCTAGTGAAAGTCCAGGGAGGTCGAAACTAAATGTGGCGTGGTGTTGTGCAGGGTTAGAGAAGGCCAAATCGTGATAGGCCTAGAGGTTGAAGGCCAGGTGGTTATTAGTGGATCTCGAGGACACATTGTTCACACACAGTGAAAACCGGTTCTCCAGTGTTGTGATTTATGGAAGAGCTGATTCTATTATTGTGGATTTCTTTCATTACCGGCTCCCATTGCATCCACGGATTGTGGCAAAATGACTTGCAAATTATCATGACCTAAAATTATAATTTTAATATATATTTATTTGATGATATAAACAGTTGCTTTTGTAAAATAAAATATTAAAAATAATCTTCGTTAATAGAAATAAAGCTGAAATAAAATATAAAAATGTAAAACAAGTTGAAGATATATTTAATAAACTAATAAAATGGTGAAAGCACATTTAATTACAAAAAGAAACTAAAACTGAAAATACATAAATAAAAGCTCATTTAAAGGGGTGGTTCATTATGATTTCACTTTTTTAGTTAGTGTGTAATGTTACTGTTAGAACACAAACAACATCTGCAAAGTTAGGACGCTCAATGTTCAATGCAAAGGGAGATATTTTCTTTTAAAGAATTCTCTGTTTAAGAACTACAACAAATGGCTGGTAGGGACTACAACGAGCTTCTTGCTGGGTTGGTGACATCACTAACCCTAAAATTTACATAAACCATGCCCCCGAGAACACACAACAAAGGGGTGAGGCCATGTTATTGCAATATATGCAGTATATAACAAATGCAAAAGCATGTCATAAAAGCAAGATGCAAAAATAAGTTATAACTAAACTATACCTGTTCTTTCTTCATGCAGCATATATTCTCTGGCTCTGTAGGTTCCCACACGAGCGATTTATAGATTATCATGGCAGAATATGCTAATCAATGACTTTAAGATATCCCACATCAGCTACATAAATTAAGCAACTAACCATTCAGAAACGTCCTGTTGCATTCTACATGTTGTCACTTCTTCTTGAGTCTCTCCATCATTGTCCGAACATAAAAAGCTGAACAGTTTCTGACATTTTCAGTGAGTCTTCATGAGGTAATCGACGCTGCAAACACTATGTGCTAACACAAGCTCTAGAAACCCTCTGCTTAGGAGCAGCAGCTCATTTGCATTTAAAGGGACACACAAAAACGTAGTGTTTTTGCTCACCCTCAAAAAGTAACAAATTTAACATGCTATAAAAAATTATCTGTGGGGTATTTTGAGCTAAAACCTAACATACACACTCTGGGGACATCAGAGACTTATTTTACATCTTGTAAAAATGGCATTATACCACCCCTTTAAAATAGTAATAAATACTATAATAGTATATAAATATACTAAAATAACACTACATATAAAATTACAAAATATATTTAAAAAACAAAATTCTAAATAATACAATTATACATTTTATTAGGCTATATTGTTAGATTTAAATCATTGTCAACTAAAATTGTCGCATCAGTAAAATGAACTAGTGCATGAATATAACCGAACTAAATATTGACAAAATCTAAATGACATTTTTGTCAAAAGACAAAAACTCTGACTAAACCAAAAAAAGTGGGTAAAACGAACACTGGAGCGATCTTCAAGTATAGTTTTCAACAGTGTGTTTGGCTGTAACACAGTAAGTGTATTCTCTGTTTCTCATTTTACTGCCAATTAGGTTTTGATTCTGTAAAATAAAGCTTCAATGTAATCTTTTTTTAATCCCTAGAGCTCCAAGCAAAATTACTGCGATCCAAAGAGCTGCTTCAGGATATCGTATTCCCACATCACCCTTGGGACCTGAGGACAATAACTGTGAGGTTTTACGAACACGTTCAGTAATAGAAATATTGATGTTACATTCGCTGCTTTCATTCTGGTGTGCTGATCCTCTGGGTAAAAGTCAAGGCTAGCAAAATCCTAATACAATATTACAACATATTAGAACATAAACTTTCACCATTTTATTCATGAAGTTTTAAGCTGTATTCTGCAAGTGGGGACATTTACCATTCCCTCTTTTTCATTCAGTCTCTCTCTCTTTCATGCACACACAGTCACACATTCATACTCACAGAGAGAGAGAGAGAGAGAGTAAAATCACGTTCCTTAGACTCAGGGTGCAGTCACCTTCATAACCACAGGGCCATATTTTCTCTTGAAGCAGAAATATTGTTATTCAGGGAAGAAAATGGGGGTTAAGGCCATGACAGAAGGAAGACGGCAAGACAAAGACTGCAGTTAAGAGAGAGAGGGGAAGCAATTTGTCAAAAACTGTAAACATGAAGAAGGATTAAATTGTGCATATGAATACTGGATTATTTTTAGTCAGTGGTGAGGCAAGTTATATGATTCTACGGTTGAAATTTCTGTCAGAGTTGTGGTGTGTATACAGTGCTGCATGGGGAGTAACTGGCTAAAAGTAGCAACACTAATAACTTAACTACATTTTCAGAAGTATGACAGTACTGTAGCTCGGCTGTTTTCGAAATAGCATAGCTTTTCCAGTAACAAGCTACTTTACTAAACAAATAGCAGTGTTGCATGACAAAACACTATTGTTGAAGTTTATGTCAGACTGTATAGCACATGCAGCTTTACTGGCCAGCAAACTGAGGCGAATGATCAAATGCACTTACTAAAATAATGCCAGTAGTTTAGCTTAGCTTTTTCAGTAACTAGCTCTGACATTAAAAAAACTAATATATTTGTCACATTATACTGAATGCAGCCTTACAACTGTGTAAGCTGAAGCAATAATCAAACATGTTTTCCCATGTAGTTTTGGGAAGTCCAATTCTTTTTAGTCAAAATAATCAGTTTGTTTGGACAATTCATTTTAATGAACCAGTTTAAGATTCACCGATTGTGATTCACGCTGTGTTTTTGACACAATATAAGTAAAAATTACAGTATGTTATAGATATATACATCTAGAATATAAATAAAATGTGTTTTGTTATATTTCCATTTTTTTGTCACCGTAACTGAGATCCCCATTGCTTTTGTGAAGAGAAATGCTGCTCTAATAAATGGATGTACACTACCATTCAAAAATGTGGGGTCAGTGAGATTTTTTAATGTCTTGGAAGTCTCTTATGCTCACCAAAGCTGCATTTTATTTGATCAAAATATAGTAAAACAGTAGTATTATGAAATATTATTTTATTATTATTTTACAATTTTAAATCCCTGTTTTATTTATTAATATATTATAAAATATAATTTACTCCTGTGATGGCAAAGCTGAATTTTCATGACAAATTTCACATGATCCTTCAGAAATCATTCTAATATGCTGATTTGATGCTCAAGAAACATTTATGATTATTATCAAAGTTAAAAACAGTTGTGCTGCTTGATATTTTTGAGGAAACTATCTTATTTTCAGGATTTTTTAAAGAGTAGAAAGGTTAAAAGAACAACATTTTGAAATAGAAATCTTTTGTAGCGTTATAAATATCTTTTTGCCAATTTGACAGAGCCCAAAGTTTTGAAGTGTATATTAGGTTATAATAAATACATTATTTAAAAAAAAATTTTTTCCCAATATTGCCCATTTAAATAGCTTCTACTCCTAGTTGTTTCTCACTTGTATTCTCACCAGTCTTTGGGAAAAGTAGTAAGCTACACTCTAAAAAAATGCTGGGTTTAAAAATAACCCAAGATGGGTTGAAAATGGACAAACCCAGCAATCGGGTTGTTTTAACCCAGCGGTTGGGTTAAATGTTTGCTCAACCTGCTGGGTTTGTCCATTTTCAAACCAACTTGGGTTGTTTTTAACCCAGCATTTTTTTAGAGTGTAGCTTATTACTTTTCCCAAAGACTGGTTTTTGTAGAAGTTTGACAATTCTCCAACACTGACAGGTTTGAGTCCTATTACTCTTTTTCTCCTTAATAATTTCCTCGCCCTTCTGTCATATACAATCTAATAAAAAAAGACTAAAAATAATATATAAGTTGTCTTCGAGACTGTGTCAGGAGGGAAGGAAATGAAAGATGGACACTGATGTGTGTTGTTTGAAGAAGAGGAGGGCAGGTCAAGAGGTGACAGTTCAGACTGCATCACATATGACACACACACACACACACACACACACCGCTGTGTGCTTTATGACACCTTTGGATCAATATCTCATCTTCACATGTTCACAAAGAAGATGTGAAAGATTTCATCTTGTGGAAAGGAAAGAGGATGTTGACTTGATACACTGGTCAGTTATGCTTGATGACACTTCATTTTAATATATTTTGCACCGTGCTTGCTAGGCAGGATTAACAGCACACTGTACTGACCTCCAGGAACAGCAATGATAAATCTATGATAGCATAAAAATCAAAATATTGAATTGGTATAATAAAACAGATGAAACCACTGTAAAACAGCTGATGCATGTGTAAACATTTCTAACCTTTCCAACTCAAAATTTTCTAGGGACTGGTCACATCTAAATTTTTCAATTGGTCCAAGTAAATTTGTGTGAATTGATAACATTTAAAAATGACCAATCACTAGAAAAATTTGAGTTGGGAAGGTTATAAATGTTTACAGTGTTTGTAAAACTGGTGTAATGCATGACATTTTATTAATTTTATATATAAAAAAGCAATTATTACATTTGTTAATCTTAACACACAATTCTTCCACCAAGTATGGTTATTTCAAAACATTCACATGGCAGGCGAATTGGCGGCTTATTGTTTGAATTCGTACATTTTCGGATGATCTGCTTACGCCCCAGTGGTGGCTAGATTTACTGTAGGGGATGACCCATGCTTACTTTTTTTTTTTTTACTAACAATTGTACATTTTTGTACGATTCACATATGGATTCATCCAAAATCGGCACTTCAAAAAATAGTTGTTTTACCTTAAGTTTGAGTTTGTTATTTATGATTGTCAAGCAACATAGAATTCAAGATGCCATGACTCACCGTGTTTGTTGATTGATTTAAACTTTAACATGGACTCAGTTTAGCTATAATTGTGTATACATAATAATTTTCTTTGAAAGTAAATATATATTTTTGTTCATCAATGATGCATTAAACTGATCTAAAGTGACAATAAAAATGTATAATGTTACAAAAACTTTCTACTTCAAATAAATGCTATATTTTGAACTATTCATAAAGAATCCTGAAAAAAAAAAAAAAACACTGTTTCAACAAAAATATGAAGCAGCACAACTGTTTTCAACATTGATAATAATCGGAAATGTTTCTTGAGCATCAAATCAGCATATTAGAATGATTTCTGAAGGATCATGTGACACTGAAGACTGGAGTAACGATGCTTTGCATCACAGGAATATATTACATTTTAAAATGTATTAAAATAGAAATCAGTTTTTAAATTGTAATCATATTTCACAATATGTTTTACTGTATTGTTGATCCAATAAATCCAGCCATGGTGAGCATAAGAGACTTTAAAAAAAAAATCTTACTGACCCCAAACTTTTGAATGGTAGTGTATATGGTTAAAACCAAAAGATCATTTCAATAAGAAGGTAAAAGACCAAAAACATCAAAAATTCTGGTAACACTATTCCGATGGTCCACTTTAGACATTTTACTACTAAGTAACTACTTGTCAACTAACTCTCAGTAGAGTATTAATAGACTGTCTGCTTACTAACACTTTATTTTAATGGTCCCCCAACATACATTCTACTGAATATACATACTGTAACTGTAACTTAGTTGACATGTAGTTGCAAAGTACTGCCATCAAGTTTTGATTCATTTTTACATAACGTGACATGCGGTTTGCATCTGTTAAAGTTTAAAACTTTCTGTTGTATAATCCTTTATTAGAGCCCCTTATGGCTGTACAGAAAAGTGAGTATAAATGATGCTTTTGTCCCTGTCTTGAATGTGAATAGCTTCTTTCTCACATTAGCAACTGGGTTTTAGCATAAAGTGTTTATGTGGCTCTCAGGAGTGCTACTTCCAAACCATCACATCAATAATAGTAATGTTTCTTCATCTCTAGTGTATCTTGATAAATAGACTTTATTTCTACTGAGGAGAAGAATTGTCATGCCTTATATAACAATCAATTCAGTATAAATCACTTGTGTTGTATTATTCCTTATTTGTACGGCACTTTAGACAAAATCATCTACTAAATGAATAAATGTAAGTGTAAAATAAATGCAAAATGTTGCTGTATTTAGGTTGCCATGTTCATGTTGGTGTTTCCGTTGTTGTTATTTTTGCTCACCTTCTAAAAAGAAAGCTTAGACCAACTTAAAATGTATTAATTGGTTCTATATGTGTTCTATATGTTATCTAGTTAACATTGTTGTTTTCTCAGGCAGTGTTGGGGAAGCTGCTTCGAAACTGAGGCTTCCCAAAATTACAATCGTATTTAAAGTAAACTACATAAAGGAACTGTTTAGTGAATTGTCTGAAGGAACCAGTTCTCTAAAATTTAATTGAAATTCAAAGCAAAAATGAAGTAGCATGCTACTGAAAACGCAAGATGCAGTTTTGAAACAGCTCAGTAAAACTACTTAATAGTGTATTTAGTTAGTATCACTACTTTCAGTTAGTTAATCCCTTGCATTTAAACCAACTTGACAACTAGAGAATTAACTTGTCAACAAGATGTCCAAAACATATCTTATTAAAGCAATAAGCACTATGAAGCCGTGGTTTACAGTGAAATTATAACAGGGGTGTTGTAAAAATAACCTTAGCTGTTATAAATTTACTGTAAACCACGGCTTCACGGGCCTTATTGCTTTTATAAAAGGGTTACCACACAATACAAATATTAAAGCCAAAAAATTTGTATCGATGCAACTTTCATAAAGTAAAATCATTAAAAGCCTTCCTTCCGCTGGAAAAAAATAGTCACTGACCGTTAGGGCTTGCATAGACTAGTCGAGAAGTCGAGAGATTGACTACTTCAACCACTAGTCGGCGCTGTTTGAAACAGTCGACTACTCGAGCGTGTATTAACCATAAATGAATTCAAAATGCGAATGTCACCAACAGTGACCACACATCAGATGTGTGGAAGTATTTCATCAAGGATGACAAAAATATCGTAATTTGCCAACTCTGTAAGACTACTTTAAAATACAACTACCTACGATTAAAACATCCAACAACAAAGGCAAATGTTAGTGAGACGCACACCACGAAGCAAATGAGCATTGATGAATTCTGTATGCAAATACGACCCTCTAAAAGCAGATATTGCGTCTGAAATGAAAAGCAATAATGTCTCCCTCACTACTCATCTCTCGATGCGCTTGTATTTCTAAATGCAAACCAGCGATCCATGAGCTCGACCAAAGACTGCGTGTGGGGAGAGGACGATAGCGGTGATGACTTGTGTTAGTCTATAAACTTTCAAGCCGGTTGAAGTCAGATTCTATTCGTTCTTGTTATTAAAACTTGGTAAATATTAAAGTTATTATTATAAGTTATTATTAAATTACTGTATGCATGCAGCCATGCACAAATAGTTTGCATATACAACGCGAATGTTAGGATTAAAATGTTGCGTGCAGCTATTTATTTGGCTTTACTCTGTTACATGAAAATTTAAATATGTAATATCATAATTAGAATGTTTTGAGAGTTTACTTAATATGTAATTGTTGCATTAGGCTATGAATTAATAAATATTTATTGATGAGAACTATTTAATGTCTTTTCATTTACAGTAGCATGAACCATGAGTAGTCGAGTAACTCGAGTATTGTTTTGATAAGAGATCGACTAGCAGAAATTAGTAGTCGTGCAATACTGACCGTGAACAGCAACAGAAGTTACATTTATTACCCCATTAGATGGCGGTGAAGATTGTCTTTAAGAGCGCGTCACTCAGTCGCAAAGACTTTTATATTGAAACTTGTTGGGAACACGCAACAAGTGACTTGACTAGCGCTGTCCCATTAAATGTTAAAAGGACAAGATACTTATGTAATGCGGTCATCTGTATGTTTTTGGGAATTTTACAACGGCTTTGAACACGGCTTAACCAATCAGAATCAAGTGCCAGAACTAGCCATTTTATAATCTAGTGTTAAGCCCAGAAATATGATAGTCAAGTGAGTTGGTGAACCAGCTTTTCCAGTCTAGACAGCAGGATTTTAGCCTGTAACACTTTATCTTTCCCAGCATACACAAAACTGTGTCTCTTTGAGCCTCTCTCATTCAGTTTTTCTGTCGCACCTCAAATTAGATCCAATCACATCTCATTTTCGTGCTGAAACACCAGCATTTTAGTTTCTAGTGCTGTCACCTGTGATGTGTTCAAGTGTGGCCCCTTCATATCTCCCCTAATTATATCTCCCAGCATGCAGTGGGGAAAGTTAAATGAATGTAAACGTTGCCAAACGCTAGCTTGTTAGCGTCTAAAAGGCTCATGTTGGCATGACGAGAGCGACAGGTGCTCTTGCTGTCGTTGGCTGCAGTGTGTCTGTATTATTCCGGCTTACTTAAGAGCAGAAAAAAGGCCAATCAGTTGGGTTTTCAAGCCTCCAGCTAGGCCCAGCCTGTATAATGAGATCGTGCGCTGATGCTAGGCAGATAAAGTACCAGAGCAGTCGCAAATTAGGGCCATAGATGGAACAGAGATGATGTCACAATGCCAGGAGTTTCACAGCACAGTCAGGGATGTTGTTTTGTTCGGCCAGAATTAGATGGTATTTTTACATCTTGTCTGATGTTCCTGGGAGACTGTTACAGACGAGAGAGTCACAGTGAAGGCCTCTTCTGTTTTAGAGCTCTTTTTAGCTTTAACAGGAAGCATTTGTTGACCTGCATCCTCAAGCACTGATCGCAGTGTTAGCTGAAGAGAAAAAGATGTAGCTATACACTGCTACTACTTTGTTTCATTTGGAATGTGCTATCTATCTATCTATCTATCTATCTATCTATCTATCTATCTATCTATGTATCTATGTATCTATGTATCTATCTATCTATCTATCTATCTATCTATCTATCTATCTATCTATCTATCTATCTATCTATCTATCTATCTATCTATCTATCAATCATCTACCTACCTACCTACTTACCTACCTACCCATCCATCTATCCATATAGCATGGTATTACTATATGGTACTATAACTGAAGCATGAACCACTATAGTGCATTTTTGTATTGTTAACTACAGCCTAGACGAATGATGTAGTAGAAGCTTTTTCACACATGGTTTTCACAGCTTTAATTGTAGCCATCTGAAAGGTTATTTCGGGACCCTGTGTGCACACAAACACAGGCTGAAGCAATGGCCCCAAACAATACTGATTTACATGTTAACGTCTATCCAGCCTTAGACATTTACCTCCACTCATGCTGGGAGGATCTGAACTTATTTTTAGCTGACATTTCTAGAGGTGCAGAAACTGGATATTATATGTCTGAGATCATTTTTCTCCTATATATTGGCCGTCTCTGCAGGGTGTCACAAAGAGGAGAGGTAGGCAGAGAACAAGAAAATGTAACATGAAATAAAATAAAACCTCTCATATAATATTTAGTTTTACATCCTAAGGGTGACAATCAATAATTCCTGAAAGTTAAGCATTTCCTTTCATTGGCCATTTTTTGAAAAGGAAAAAAATGGATACAATTCTTAAGAGTTCTAGGCCCTGTTTTGTACCCTATTAGTGGAAAGTGCCAATAGAGGGTCTCCATCTGTGGGAGAAAAAGAAAAGAAGGAGAGAAAGTGTTGATGAAACAGAGTGTATATAGCCTGTGGCCGTTTAATGTTTGCCATACTGTGATTGTAATTAAATCTACGTGCTGCCAGTATGTGCTGGCAGAAACTCTGGCCCTACACTCCTCAACAAACCTATTCCCATCTGCCGCACACGCTTCTAACACAGACACCTACAGGACATTTGGAGAACAGAGGAGGAACGTGTGCCCCCCTCTCTCTTTCTGTACCTCATTCACTGAACCAACAGGGCTTTAGGACCTTGCAGCCGAGCAAAATGCAGCTTAAAAAGAATTTCTTCTAATGTATGTTCATGAATATCATTTATTAGATTTATTTAGATGCTAGTCTAGTAATGATGTGTGTAGGATGCTGATTCAAGATGCTTTGAGGAGCTTGGTGTGGTTTGGTGGTTAAAGCTCAAGGCTGGTAACCAGAAGGTTGCTGCTTGGATCCCATCAAGGAGTAACCCACCATTGTGAGCTTGAGCAAGGCATTTAACCCCAGGTAACCTCAGAAATCTCACTCACAGACCATCCACAGTCTGTTCACTGACCATCTAATTCATATTGCATAAACATGGCAAGAACCGCTAGCTGTAACTAGTTGTGACTGCCTGTTGTAACTTCTAGGAGTCTGGATGCACAACTGACTTTTCTCAGTTTACAAAGTATCAGATGGCTAAAATGCACACTTTTGAACTAGAACTAATCACTAGATTTGGGAAAGTTTGAGGTTTGAGGCATTTGAAATAATCAAGTACTTTTAGCATCCTGCTAATTTCTTAGTGTGTTTGACAGACGCTTTTATCCAAAGCAACTTGCACTGCATTGAAGGTATACATTTTTATCAGTTCATGCATTTTCTGGGAATCATACACATGACCTTTGCATTGCTAGGGCTGTCATCTGCACAGCCGTTCACTTTTTCTTTTTTTTCTTTTTTGAGAGAGAGAGAGAGAGAAAGAGAGTTTTTTTTTATCATCATCAATTTCTAATTTACTCGCCCCTAAACAAAGAAACTGTGGTTGTGGTAGCATTTTTTCTAATTCTTCTGAACCACACTGTATTGTGCGAGCATGAGATGATGTGAATAACGCCCACTGCTGTGATTGGCTAATATCTTTCCACTTGAAATAGCTATGTATTACTCTCTGGAAAACTTTTAGCACATTTTTACTATTACAGCTCTCAAGGTTAACTAATCGTGAAAAGTGTTGCATTACATTTTGATCTATGGCATTATATTTATATCGTGGCATGAAAGGTTGCTGTGACATGTTGTTCCGCGCATGAAAGCAGTGATCTTGTCATTGCAACTCAATTTCTGCACACTACGAATGCTTTCATCATAACTAACAGTGCAAACGCATTATAACTAAGAGATTCGTTGAATAAATCGGGAGTTTTGGTGCGTCCAGAACTCAGTCACTGATAAACTCGCGCTGTTTGATTGACAGCTCTAGCGATTGTAAAGGGAGCGTTCTTTGATCACTTTCTATATGATTTCATCACCGTTTAAATAACAGATTACTTTCATCCTACTAAGAGAAACAACATGAAGTTGACCGTTTAGTCACATTTACTGACACATAGACAAAGAACATCAGACTGTACATGAATCATTACATATCAGACCAGGCATTAGAATTAACACAGTTACTTACATGTTGTTGCATTACTGTCGAGTCCATATCATGAAAGATATCGTGCAAAGCCTGCACTGAAATGCAATTGATTTACCAAAGAATCCACAGTGAAATGTACCGAATAGAAATAAAGCTCAACTGAAACATTCACATTGTTGAAAATAGCCACATTCCTAGCATTAGTATCCTTTGAAAGGTAATGTTATTTATGTTCTGAATTCTCTCCTCCTCATCTCACTTAACACACCAGTGGGTGAGGCTAACGTTGCAGTGATGAAGTAGGCGTTGATTTCTTCTGCGGAGGTGGAGTTTCATCTATCCAGATAGGCACATTCCAGAATCAGTCGTTCGATGGTCCTGGTGTGAATAAAAGCTTTTATTGGACTAACAAGGAATTGTTCAGTTCTGAAACTTACAGGCTATTCTTATAGTACAATGACCTCTTATATGTCAAAAGCTCAAAGAAAAGTTGATTTCTCAATTCATGACCCCTGTAATGGTGCTTCATTTGGCTATAATATAAATAAACATTTGGAAATATTTAGAAAATACACAGCCCGAGCCAAAAAAAAATCTAAAATCTAAAAGTCTATGATTGGTTCATTATTATTTATTATTACAGTGATTATTATGTTTCTAGCATGTTATATGTTTGGCAACAGTTCTTCTAACCCCAATTGATGGAATGTGTAGCTTTTCTTTTTGAAGAATCATTTTCACACATGAATTGGCACCTCTGAGTCCAGACCTTAAATTCATTAAAGGTCTTTGGGATGTGCTGGAGGAGACTTTACAGAGTGCTTACCTCTTGCATTGCCAATACAAGATCATGACCAAAAATGATGCACCTCTTGATGGAAATAACATCACAACATTTATTTCCATTAAAAACTGGCAAATTTCAGCTCCAGAGGCTTCCTGAGGTGCTGCAAACACTACTGTAACTAAGCTGACTATGGTGTGAGTTTCACTGTATCAGTTTGAGCCCGAGTCTGATAATGACAGTCAAGGAGAACAAGCTAATCAACCCAAGCTGAATAACTCCCTTTGGAGTGGACTTGATGTACTTTCCAGACCTTTTTCATGCTCAAACAGCAACATCACACACTAAAGAAAGTTGAAAATGTAAAAAAAAAAAAAAAAA
>RJVU01053127.1:542503-575341 GCA_003731715.1 Anabarilius grahami
GTATCCTTTGAAAGGTAATGTTATTTATGTTCTGAATTCTCTCCTCCTCATCTCACTTAACACACCAGTGGGTGAGGCTAACGTTGCAGTGATGAAGTAGGCGTTGATTTCTTCTGCGGAGGTGGAGTTTCATCTATCCAGATAGGCACATTCCAGAATCAGTCGTTCGATGGTCCTGGTGTGAATAAAAGCTTTTATTGGACTAACAAGGAATTGTTCAGTTCTGAAACTTACAGGCTATTCTTATAGTACAATGACCTCTTATATGTCAAAAGCTCAAAGAAAAGTTGATTTCTCAATTCATGACCCCTGTAATGGTGCTTCATTTGGCTATAATATAAATAAACATTTGGAAATATTTAGAAAATACACAGCCCGAGCCAAAAAAAAATCTAAAATCTAAAAGTCTATGATTGGTTCATTATTATTTATTATTACAGTGATTATTATGTTTCTAGCATGTTATATGTTTGGCAACAGTTCTTCTAACCCCAATTGATGGAATGTGTAGCTTTTCTTTTTGAAGAATCATTTTCACACATGAATTGGCACCTCTGAGTCCAGACCTTAAATTCATTAAAGGTCTTTGGGATGTGCTGGAGGAGACTTTACAGAGTGCTTACCTCTTGCATTGCCAATACAAGATCATGACCAAAAATGATGCACCTCTTGATGGAAATAACATCACAACATTTATTTCCATTAAAAACTGGCAAATTTCAGCTCCAGAGGCTTCCTGAGGTGCTGCAAACACTACTGTAACTAAGCTGACTATGGTGTGAGTTTCACTGTATCAGTTTGAGCCCGAGTCTGATAATGACAGTCAAGAAGAACAAGCTAATCAACCCAAGCTGAATAACTCCCTTTGGAGTGGACTTGATGTACTTTGCAGATCTTTTTCATGCTCAAACAGCAACATCACACACTAAAGAAAGTTGAAAATGTAAAAAAAAAAAAAAAAAAGCATACAGTAATATGTCTTCTTTCATTTTTCATTATGAGAGCACAAATACAGTAGATTTTAACCTACAAACTTGCTTCATCTTGACAAAAGTCAACAGAGCATGTATACACACACTGCCATTTAGTGTAATTGCAGCAGACACAATCAACTCACTCTTGTTTTCTCAGCCACTTTTGAGTCTGTTCATACCAGCATGCTGAAACCACTGAATGGTAATGTCTGAATGATATCAGCAGATATAACACTTCAGGTGTACATTTAACTCAGCGAGAGCGGCGGGAACACAGTGTGAATGATTATAGCGCATGAAAGCAGCCTTCTGTACAGGACGACAAACTCTGGCGATGTTTATTTCTGAATATCAGTTCACTGACCGCAGGTGCAGGATGACTGTAAAGAGCCGTGTGGACACTTTCTCTTTCTTTCTCGCTCTCTCTCAGCCCGAAAGTGCCTTTTAGCACTGCAGGACTCTTTCTGTCTTTCACTGGACATTACAGGTCACCCGTTAGAGACGCTGTGTGTGTGTGCGTGTGTGAAGGAGAGCTGTCGGATTACAGTATTTAAGGTGTATTCAAGGGAAATACAGTGAGATATTTTAAGAGGTGCAGATGGAGGTGGAGGGAATGGAGGGTGGACAGTAAACGCTGTAATTATGGGGTTCATGTGTGTATGGCAGCCCCCAAAAGAACAAAAATTGATCAAATGCATCACATCACCATGAACAATAACCTTGCTTGCCCATCAAATCTGGTGCATGGTGATGCTTTTTGTGCATGTGTCAGTGTATGTGTGTAAATATACTGTAAACCCCAATGCTCAAAATACTTAATTGGTTTGAGTAGGACAAACTTAAATTAAACAAATTAGTTCAGTTAAATTAACTGTTGAGTATTTAGAACTTTCTTTTTCTTTTGAGTTCACAACACTGACATATTTCAAGTAAACTAAACTGTTTCATTGTTTTGAGTTTTATGAACTCATTTCATTTAGACTAACTTAATTTTAACTGAAACTGGGCTGGGATTTCTGTTTTCCAGCATCCTTTGCCAATGGCAATTGAAAGGGAAAGTAAATGCTAAAATTAAGTGTTACATAATGTTTTTTTGTGAAAGATTAATGGTAAGGGATATTTAGTAGTGATTAATGATTTGTTATGCTAATTTAGAAGAGTGTCTGTTAATGTAAGTTTTTGGAGAGTTACCATCATGGTGACAAGTGGCGCATGCTGCATGGTTTGAGAGCAAGTTACATGTTTTAAATTGTTGTACTCGTTCAGTAAGCGCTATACCATGCTATTGTTAACATGTTAGAAAATGAGCAAGTTGCCATTTTCTGAATTTTTTTTATTAGGGTCTACAGTGAAGTAAATAACTCACTTGATCTGCAAGAACTCAAAATAAAAAAGTTAATTAACAATCTTTTATGTTAATTGCTATCAAAATGTGTGTTAGCTAACTCAGTACTTTAAGTTAGGAGCAATTAATATGCATGAGTACTACAAACTCAACAGTTACTTAAAATTGGGAACATCATACCTCAAAAAATTTGATGTAACTTTGAGTTAGCCCAACTTATTAGAGTTCACAGAATGTAAAGTACGACCCAATTTTTGTATGATTTAGCAACAAAAAACTGCCAAATTTACCAAATTTGAGTTAGAATAGTTTATAGGAGCACAATTATGAGCATAATGAGGCTGTAAAAGTGGATTGAGCTTATCTTTTCGGCGTGATGACATTTAATGTTCTCATTTAGCCTCTTGTTAGCAACCACCTTTTTCAAGACACATAACAGCTTAAAGAAATCACAACTGGGGTAATACTGATGTATTTTATGTCGTAGAATAAAACATGAACGTGTCTTTGAGCTAGTGTTCACCACAGACCTTATTTCAGCCAAAAATCCCATTAAAAAAAAACACTGACTTTGGGGCGATAGAACCGGAAGTGCTAAAATGCTAACTCGCTTCCGACCAATTAGCATCAAGGATCAAAATTTCACACTACTGAAACAACATACGTTAAGAGTTATGGCTAAGATTTATTTCTAGTTGTTTCTAAATGATTAATAATCCCCCCTCGGTTGAAATCGCAGGGGGTCCCCGAAAGCCGGTGGTCCCGAGAATTATCACCACCTTTCTCCCCTCTAGAAATGGCCCTGATAACCGTTATACTGTGTATTGCAAATGCTGTATCGACCAATTAGCACCAAGGATCAAAACTATAATTCATTATATAATATAATTGTTTAACATAATTCAAGGCATAACAAAAAGACTGCCCTATTTTTTAAAATGCCTACTTAGGTAAACCTGGCAAAGTAGGGCTATTTTGGTACGCTGCTTTATTATACATCATTGTAAATAGCAGCACAAAGGCTTTAAAGGATGAAAGTACAAGCTGTGTATCTTCGAATATCGCTTGAGTCATCTTTTATTTACTTTCTCTAAACTCTGCAACACTTACTTTAACACAGCAATAAAACAATCAATTTCCTGTATAAGCCCAATCTTAGAAAGACCATTCCAGATTCATCTCTCTCTTGCTGTATTTGTGAGCAATTTCAGTCGTAAGCGGTTATTTCTGAATCCCTCACGTAGACTGAAGGTGACCTCGGCAGAACTCTTGAGCCTGTTTGATAGGTTGCATGTTTTTTACTTTTGAGGAAAAGACATGAGTGGTTTCACTCAGCTCACCTTTTCTAGGTACTTCTGTCAGGACCACTATCGTCAAATATGATAGATAATTGCATAGAGTTTGTATTGGCGGTATGGTTCTGTTCTGGGCAAGAACTCCCTGCGCATCCATGCAGCCTAGCATGGATAAGTGCAGGGAGAGCAGCAAAACCCCCCCATAGGGTAAACAGAACAGAATCAATATATGCAGATATACTTAATGTCAATAATTGAACATGTACACATATTTCAAGAATTAGTTTGATTCAGGGGAATCATAAGGCCAATCCTGACTGAAGAGAGGAGAAGCTGGGGATGGAGAAGGGTAATTAGCTCCTGAGAATGCAATAGCTGCTGATAATACTGAAGAGCTTATATATGGATGCTGTTATTGGCGTTGTATTCCCATAGGTAGACGTGAGTCACCTGGGAGTCAGCTGATGCGAGCTTGACTGACGTGACCTGCCAGAACTGACGCTAACGCTGGATTTCTTTTGAATAATAATGACTTGCAACCACTAAAAAAAGTATGTTCTATATAGTATGAATGTGTGTAGTATGAATATAACCTGGACATACTACATTCACCATGTTGTCATTATCATGTGACCTCCCATTGTCAGTTGCGTCACTTCGCTGCCATTCACAAATCCTCTCCCGTGGCCTCATGGGATATTAAAGTGTCCATTGTATGCACATTTCAGAATCTTGGCTGAAGTAATAGGTAATTTGGGTACTTTTTGCTTACTCTTTTTGAATTCTTATTTTGTCACATACTGTTTTTCGCCTACTATATATTAGGGAAGTATGAGATTTCAGATGCAGCCTCAAGTAGTGCACTTTATTTAAACTGAATTATGGGCAAATGAAGCTATGCCAATGAGTGAGCCCAAGCACAATCAATCCAGGTGAGATTACAAATAGGTCTGTAAACCTTTTGAAACCAAAGCAGGCCTACGCTAATAAATTCTGTTAATTGCAGGGACGTTTACATTTTTTAAGCTGCTATTTTAAAACCATTGACTAAATTAGTGAGGTTTTGTCAAGGTCATAAAATTAAACTCATTGTGTTCTCAAAATCTCAATACCATTTAAACATTGCAGCCGTAGGCTTTGTCTGAACATTATAGAACAGCAATATAATATTCTGTAAGAGGTTAAAAGTCACAAAGACTATTTCAAAGTACTAAAACTAAATCTTCCTCTATCGACACACCCAGATGTGTAAGGCGTCAGAAGAGGGCACTGTTACTCCTCTTTGTCCGGTCGTTTCACACTGTTGCCTGTGTTTTCATACACCAACCAGCCTTTCACAGCTTGCTCTTTTTCTAATTTCTTCTTTTATTTTTAACCTAAACCTCTCTCTTTTTTTTCTCCGTCCTCTTCTGTCTCTTTTAAACTTTCATCTGCAATTTTGCATTATAGCCCATTTCCCACACCCCCTGCGATCTGACATGACACCTTCATTTTCACTTCAGCCACAAGCTGCTTTTCAAGAAACATGTGGTTCATGTTGGAAAGAAATAGTGTAGAGAAAAACATTATCTGTGAATCCCAGTGCTGACTACAAAGCCTTTATGTATTTTTGTGTGCTTTATTTATTTTTTTAAATAATGACCATCCGACTGCATTATCCTGCTTATTAGAGACCCGCTGACCAAGTAAATTAAGGATTCACCTAAACAGAATTTCTTTGCTGATAATTAGCAACTTGTAGTAGCCTAATATTAACCATTTACATTTTTTTTTTGAGAGAAGCTGTTCTGAATTCAGCAAGAGTAACAGTCTATCTGCCCAGCTATACGTATATATAGATGCCTCATTAACAGCTGTTTCTATGGGCTGCCATACATAAGCAATCCGTCATATTGAAATGGTCAAAGATGATCCATGAGCACTCAAGAGCAAGTTGACTGTGCGTCTGCAACCAGTTATACGCATGTATGCTTTTCTATATCTGCAATCCTATGATAGGATTTAGTTTTTCATTAAGATAAGTTAGATAATTCTGCATATGCAAAAAAAAAAAAAAAATAGATAAAGCTTTTATATTTTTAAATTTTATAAATCTATGATATATCTAAATATTATTGATCATCAGAGAACCCTACAGACAAATTCTTTTAGCGTCCAATGAATATATAATGTTTTTACAACCAGAGGCTGCGCAATGCTGTGGCATCTAGGAAAACTCATAGATTTTTACTGTGAGTGACAAGAGCATCTGAAATGTTGATTGTTCCAAGATGGCTTGTTTCTGACACGGAATAAAATTGAATAGAAATTTAATAGATAATTTTTGTCTCACGATTCTGACTTTTTTCTCTAAATTGTGAATTTGCAAGTTTGAATCTTCCAATTCTGACTTTTTCCTCAGAATTGCGAGATATAAACTTGCAATTGCGAGTTCTAATGTCAGAATAGCGAGATATAAATATGCAATTGTAAGAAATAAAGTCAGAATTGCGAAATATAAACTTTCAGTTGCGAGTTATAAAGTCAGAATTGCAGGATATAAACTCGCAACAGCGAGAAATAGTCTTTTTTTATCACAATTCTGACTTTTTTCTCGCAGTTGCAAGTTTATATCTTGCAATTCTGACTTTTATCTCAGAATTGTGAGATATAAACACACAATTGTGAGTTATAAAGTCCAATTCTAAGGAGGAAAAAGACTGACTTTTTTTTCATTGAGAGTTTATCTCACAATTCTGACTTTATAATTTGCAGTAGCAACTTTATATCGTACAATTCTGACTTTATAACACGCGACTGCGACTTTATATCTCGCAATTTGGACTTTCTAGCTCGTGATTGTGAGTACACTGCCCGGCCCCAAAAAAAGTCGCTGTTTGGATTTTAATAGGCAAATACTTAAGAATCTATGAATGGATTATTATTGCAGTGATTATTATTTTTTTAGCATGTTATATGTTTGGCAACGGTTCTTTTAACCCTTAAAGATGGAGTGTGTAGCTTTTCATTTTTTTAAACAACCATGTAGGAAGACACATCATGGACATATTTCAGGATGACAATGTCAAGATTCACCAGGGTTAAAATTGTAAAAGAATGGTTCAGAGAGCATTACCAATCATTTTCACTCATGAATCGGCACCTGTGAGTCCAGACCTTAAATTAATTGAAAGTCTTTGGGATGTGCAAGAGGAGACTTTACAGAGTGCTCACCTCTTGCATTGTCAATACAAGATCTTGACCAAAAATTTATGCACCTCATGATGGAAATAACATCACAAAATTTATTTCCATCGATAGGTGCATCATTTTTTTTTCAAACATAACATGCTAGAAACATAATAATCACTGTAATAATGATCCATTCATAGATTAAGTATTTGTCTATTAAAATCCAAACAGTGACTTTTTTTTTTTTTGGCTGGGCAGTGTATCACACAATTCTGAGAAAAAAAGTCTGAATTGCAAGATGTGAACTCGCAATTGCGAGAAAAAAAGTCAGAATTGTGAGTTAAAAAGTTTCAATTACCTTTTTTATTCAGTGGCTGAAACGAGGTTCCATAGAGACAAGTGATAAGTAATAACGTTTAAAAAAACAACTTGATGAACATCCAACTAAAACATTTCATGAACAATGTATAAATTACATTTTTGTGCTAACATTTTGAAAACGTTATCAAAGACCAGATTACAATGAACAAACATTCTATTTACGTTACTGGAAGAATGTTTGTTCATAACATTGAGAAAAGCCTGCCAGAATGATAGACAATGTTCTGAGAACGTTTTCTATTAGCTGGGTGGAATGCATAAACACGGACAAGTGTAGTGATTCAAACCGTAAAAAGTCCGAGTACTGCTGGACTGCTGCTCGACAAATCAGATTTGAGGACCGGAACTCATTGTTTTATAATAAGGTTTGGCATCTGCTTCTTTTCTACATACAGCACTACAAGATGAAAATTGCTCCAGATCTTTCTTCGCTCCACACATGAAACATTTATGAAGTATGCCCTACACATAATTACATATGTCGTACATGTTCACGGTTGCAACGTCGCATCCGCCCGCTCCCGGAGGGCCAGTATGCAGAGATATTATTGTAGCACGGGGAATATTTATGAGGACAGGGTTCTCAAGGCTTGCACAGAGCCTGCCTTTGCCTCTCAAGTCTGCCAAGATCAATAAGTCTTCTCATTGATGTGCACATGCCTGATGGGGCACCACATACAGCCACTGTTATCAGTGAATGTTGTCTTTCATTGGGTTAATTTACCATCCGATTTCTTTGACGATTCTATAAGCCCTTAGATTAATAGAGTATATTATGTCCATCACTGAACTGTGATTATGCGACCTGTCCTTGACCAGGAATTAAAAACTAGTTAGTTTTGTGTGAATCCGGGGCTTTGTCAGGAATCGTGTGCTCTGCATAATTCCCTGTCAAGGAGTCTCCGCAGCATTCCAATGTCAGAGCATTCCTTTCATAGCTGATTATAATGTACGTTGGGCTCCCTGCCATCATCACAATAAAACTGTCAAAGCATATTTAGCAGAGTTGTAAATAAAGACATTAAAATGTCATTATTCATGTTGAGCTATTGACAAGGTTTTTTGTTCAGTAAATATATATTGGATCTGACAACAAATCTGTTATTGTAAATTAGAGGACACAGAAGACAGCCATAGAAACTCAATCACAACAGTTTGTGTTCAAGATTCCTTTTTATTATTAGAATGTTTCAAGAAAGAAAACAGTGCAAAACAAGTATATGTAATGTTTGTAATTTAATCTTTCTTTCATGTTTACTTTCTATCACACTTTTTCCTCTGCTCTATTTTCTTTCCTTTGCCTTTTCTTTATTTTTCTCTTTCTGACTTTCTTTTACACTTTACACATTCTTTAATACTTTCTCTATATCACACTTTCTTTCTCTCACACTCTTTGCTTTCCCTTTTGTTTTACACTTTCTACAGTTTAGAAAGTTCACTTTCTCGTTTAATACTTTCTTTTGCACTTTTGGGTTTCCATTTCGTTCTTTTTTCTTTTCTTTTTTTCACTTTCTTTGTATTTTGCTTTTGTTTGTTTATCACCTTCTTTTGTTTTGCTTTTTTTTCTTTTCTTCTTTTTTGGAAGTTGCTTGGGATAAAAGTATCTGTTAAATTCATACATGTAACTGTCAGTGTTTCTTTCCTTTTTCTTTCACATTTTTTACTGTTTCACTTTTTCCATTTCCATTTTTTAACTCTTTCCCCACTAGTGTTTTCTTAAAAAAGTTGCCAGTCAGCGCCAGCATTTTTGACCTTTTTCAAAAGACTTTCATGGCCCCCAGAATATTCTTTTGTGAACATACAAAATATCAAAGGAAAGAACAGAGCCTGAGCTTTAAAAAACAAAAAAGCTAGTTTCATGCATTCTTTTTTAGCAACACATAAGTTTAATAAAAAAGCTAAATTTTGAACAAAAAGCTGAGAAAATCGCATTTTTGTTCAAAGACTTTGTCAGGATCAGATTCCGAACGATGATCAAAACATTAGAGTAGATTGAGTTCATCAACACCCCCAAAGCTTGCAAACTCATACCTCTTTGTGGGTTCAACATTTCATTCACTAACTTTTGGCAGTTTGGATTTATATGCTGTTGAATATTTTATGATCACCTTAGCTTGTGCATAAGCAATCTTCTATCCTCTCCTCCCGGGCTGCATCTGAAATCACATAATTCCTATAGTAATCGAAAAACAGTATGCGACACAAGTAGTATGTCTGAATTCACAGTATAGGCAAAGTACCCAGAAGACCTATTACTTCCAATGAAGCGATGCAACCGACGCTGGTAGGTCATATATGATAATGACAACATTGCAAATGTAGTATGTACATTCATACTACACACATGCTTACTATAGAAACAGGGCTTGACATTAACACCCACCAACCCACCAAATGTAGGTGGATTTCAGCTGTGACGTGTAACGCAGTCACTCTAACCACTTTGGCAGGTTGAATATTATATATATTATATATATTTTTCAATTGTAGTCTTTTTTTTAAAAGGCATCTGAAATAATAAACTAAGTGCAATGTAGTGTTGTCAAAAATATAGATTTTTCAATACATATTGATACTGAAATATCTGAAATGCTTCCAATACTCATTTTCCACAGAACAGATGCACAATACCAGCTGCACCTTCTTGCTCTCTCATCTCTCCGACAGCAAGGTGACACACAAACCCGCCTCCCATCACTCACTCTTTTCATTTGCTCTGGATGAATATTGTTGGTGTTACAGGGCTTGAATTTTGGTGTGGGATTGTGCATATGACACATAATTTTACTAATTCCTGCCGATTTTGTGCTCACACCCAAAGTGTGCGCACATAAAGCTGCCTCTCAGTACAAAATTGAGTTCTTTTTCGTTGCTTATTGCGCTTAAACAGTCAAATACACACGAAATAATGTCAAAATGTCGGTCTTGGTGAGTATTCAAACACAGTCTGTTATGTTTTAAGTGAACATAAACAGTTGAGAAAGAAAATGCATGTGTAACAGTATAATGGGTCCATGCGTCAGGTCTTAAAGTGACAGCAGCCTAATATATCTGCTGCCAAATATCTATATAGCAGTTTTTACCCATTGTGTCGATGTCAAAATTGTGGCCAGTGAAACTGCTGAGTGGCTTGTAACTTTGGAAAACTACTAGCCACCAGAGATGGAAACTCGAGTCTGCGACTTGGACTCGAGTCGCACTTAAGTCGCAAAAATAAACGACTTGCAACTTGAATTGGACTCATGAACTACTAACTCAAGACTTGACTTAGACTCGTGAACAAATACCCGAGACTTGACTCGAGACTTGACTTGGACTTGAAGACAGAGACTTGTGAAAAATACAAGTCTTGTGGCGTGACATTCCCGATTACGTTCTCTATTTACTACCCCACACGATGGCACGAAAAATCTAATTTTACTATCTATTCATTCCCAAATATGTGCTGCAGCAGCGAATATCACAAATCATCTCTAAACACACCAAGCCATCGAGCGCGTGACGCATCTGAAGGCATGCGAATTCATCACCCATTAGAAAACAAATAATAACAATATAGCCAAGCCTTACCTTGCGATAAACTTTGTCATTTCATTTGAAAAGCAGTCAATTAATCCGAAGGGATTTAATTGCGGTGTTGCACAGCTGCAGAGGCTTGCTTGTGGTCCATTTTCAAGAAGTACATGTTCTTTTCATTTTCAAGTATTTGATATGGTAAATCTGGATATTATGCATTGTTAAATTGTATTTGGATTGAACGAGCACTTCCATGTGCATTTTATAACCCTGTCCGTCCGACTCATTTCCACAGATCGGTTTGTTAAGTCGCAGTGCGTTATTATATCGCCTTATCACAAACGAGACACACAGATGGAAATGTTGTTCGCTGTTTTGTTTACTGTAACGCTTGTCTATACACAGGTTTTGTTACCGCTCACTGGAAGATCTGTTTTGATATTTAAATACACTGTTAGTACAATAACTAGCTGAAAAAAAATAAAATAGAACAAAGACTTGACTTGAGACTTAACTTGGACCCCTAAAGACTTGAGACTTGACTTGACTTGGACCTCAAAGATGTGAAACTTGACTTGGACTTGACTTGACTTGATCCTCAAAGACTTGAGACTTGACTTGAACTTGACTGCAGGGACTTGTGAACATCTCTGCTAGCCACAGTGGCTGGTGAGCAAAAATGTTAATGTCAAGCCCTGTACAGAACATACTTTTTTAGTACTCGCAAAGTAAGTACTTATTTAAAATAAGTTCCTTAAGAGAGTATGCGATTTTCAGATGCAGCCCACGTTTATGCTTGTTTTTGGATCCAGAGATGCTGTACTATTTCATAAGATGCATGCCTCCTACAGTATAACAGTGAGAACAGGGATTACCGGAAAAACTGGTGGGGCAAAGGGTTAATTTCCTTGGTTGTTTCCTCACATTTTCTCTTTCATACCTGTTCCTATTTTCAGTGCAGCAGATTAAGTTAATTTGAGATGTTAGCTGTTGTGTTTGATCAGTATCATCAGCACTGCTTACACGACTCAACTCTCACACACACTCCTCTTTTTTAAATTCGCTCTCCTAGATCTATTTATTTGACTTGTGATAGCTGGAAATAGCCCCATGAGCATGCATTAAACATTTACACTACCACACATACAACTGCTCATTATTTTTCTCCTCTGTACAAGGTATCTTTCTCACTTACAAAAACTTCATTAAAAAATAAAGAAGTCTTTGAATGTTGGAATGTTGTGGTCAGTGAAGGGGAAGTGGGTTTGGATCCAAACACTGAATCCGAGTCGTTTTAGTCTTCTGGAGCCACTTGGTAGAATGATTTTACTGAGCTGATATTCCTAGTTGAGTCAGATGTATTAGTTCAGACCAAATCAAGCTCTCATCCAGGACTGAAACCAGTAAAATTGGCAGCAGCACTGATACTATTTCACTAGATGAAATCATAAAGGAAATGCAACCACTGTTTCTATGACGAGCGCTGTTTGCCCGAGGCAATCAAGCTCCTACTGCCCAACGAGACCCACCTTCAAATAAATGGATGACTTATGTTCTCTCTCATTCTTTGAACACTTTTGAATCACATTTTGCTCCAAGCGCTTGACTTCTGAATGTCTTGTTCACTCTTAATGCCTAGCGAATACCCCAACACAATTGATGCTGCTGAAATTTTATGCTCAGTCTCTTTGTTGAGATTAAGCCGATGGTCCTGCGAATCTCAATTCGAATTGCATGCAAAAGCACTTGTGGTATTCAAGCATTGTTTACCTAACGATTTTTGTCCTTATCGCCACATTCCAAGGTCTGTGTGGCGGTAACTCAATAATAGATCTTTACAGCAGGTTCGCTCGTCAAATACTCTGTCCTTGGCGACAGTCCTCTGAATGTCACTGAACATCTGTCACTATGCCAGAATCTGTATCATTTCCCTGGTAACCTCGTACGGTGACTTGTCCACATGGTTGCACGACAATTATTGGTGTGCTGTTGATCTGGGATGCAGAATTGAATGAAATGCCACAGATTTAACCTGTTGACATAGGTTGCTAATGGTGGATACGGACAAACTTTTCTTTCGAAATGGCAGCAGTGACATATATTCGGTCTATTGTGCTCTGTTAGGACACATGGCTTTTGGCCTGTGCTAGTTTTTTTATTTTTTATTCTACATACACATGCTGACATCTTTGGCCAATGCAGAGCATCACACAGTTTTTTGTTTTTTTTCATTGCGGAGAATTCATGAGCACTCGGTTACCCAAATTATTTTTTTAACTTCTTATAACACCACCATTTCACAAACCAAATGCAGTTTGCTTGGTTAAATCTATTAAATAGAATGTATGATTTAAAATAATAAAATAATTATAAACAGTTAATTTTTAAAATTTAAAGAAAATTTATATTTTTGTGCATCTTAACACATTCAGCTACTCTTTAAGGAAAGAAAATGTTAAAAAGAAGAATATGTGTGAGTGTATTATTTAATATTATATATACTGATATGGTACTTTTTGAATATTTTGAATACATTTTTTTCATATTTTCAGTTTTTATTTTCATAGTAATTTTACGGGCTTTTGCCATTTTTATTTTATTTTTATTTAGGTTTAATTTTTATTTCAGCTTTCTTTTATCTCAAACTTATTTTATAAGTTAGTTAATTTCAACATTTCTAATTTTTGTTCATACCTCTTTTAAGTTATTTAATATACAAAATGATTTTTAGAATTTTTAGATAACAATGACCACGGATGTAAACATGCAGCATCTAATCAAACCAATATAACTATAATATATAATTAAATTACGTAAAATAAATGTAATTTATCATCCTGCTTCAGATGAAAGGAACCTACTTGGTACAGTAAGTTATCCAAGGTACAGTAAGTTATTAATATTCAACAAAATTATTGATTTGACTGCACTGACTCTATTGGAAGAGAACTGAACTGAGCTGGACAATGACATCGCTGTTTTCTATAGTTTCTTTATAGATGAAATTAACTAATTTAATAATTGATGATCTTTAAAACGGAACTGAATAAACACTGAACTGACTTCAGCTTAACAAAACTCTTCCGGAAGCTGCACGTTTGAGCTTCTGGAAGAGGTTTGTTCTTGTACATTATTCAGGTTCAGTTGAGCTACTGCTTATGTTCACAGATCAATGTTTACATGCAGGTAAAAGCCTAAATTAAATCTGTTCATCACAACAAGCAATCAATTCTCTTCAGAAAATTTGAACTAAACTGCTCGATTCATATGGATTAGTTTTCCAATCTCTTTATGAACTTTTTGAAGCGTCAAAGTTTTAGTTGCAAAGGCAGTCAATTGAAGGAAATCTGACAGCATTCTGTCATCAAACAGTTAATCATTTGTGTTCTGAAGATGAACGAAAGTCTTACAGGTTTAGAACGACATGAGGGTGAGTAATTAATGATAGAATTTTCATTTTGTTGTGAACTAACCCTTTAAGTTTAAAGAAACATATTTGTGGTTTGATGTCAATGGTACTGAGGTACTGAGTCTAACTGATGGGGCTGTGAAGGTACATGAGACAAATAAGGCTGAGAAACACTAGTCTAAACTGAGCCTGAAAATGTCACAGAATGGTTCCAGGGAACAACCTTTAGCCTCCTGTCTATCAGCTCTCTGTAGAAGATTGTTTTGAGGTGAAATCTTGAGGAAAATTGCTGAAGCTGCTGTTGAAAAGGTGCAGAGACTGTGGTGGGACTGATCCTGTAGGTAATCCTCACACACAGACGATTAGCCGATGTGCTCTGACGTCTGATGGGGCTGCCATCTGATTTCTCCAGCACAGGCTCAGCTCAGCTCAGCTTTATTATTCCGCTCACGGTTGTTGCAAAGACAACCATTGTTTCTGGAAGATACTGAGACACACATTTAGTGAGGTTTTAAATCCATCATAGTGCCACATGACTCTGTGTCTCAGCAAAATGCAGTGTTTTATGGGATATCATGGGCTGCTGAGGATCAGAGACTGGTCTCAGCTGACTCTACACATTTCCAAGTCATTTGTGGAGAAACTATCATTTGACCTCACACAAATAAATAGTATGTTGGATATACTTATAAAGAAAATACTATATAAAAAAATTAAATAAAATCAGTGTAAACTAGTTATACGCTGCGTAAAGTAGTTCCTACAATCTACAAGTTTAACTAACTAAATAAACTGAAGTTGTTAAAGTGACAAAGACTTTTACAATGTTACAAAAGATTTCTATTTCAAACAAATGCTGTTTCCACAAAAATTAAGAAGCACAACTGTTTTTAACATTGATGATAGTAAGAATCAAGAAATGTTTCTTGAGCAGCAAATCAGCATATTAGAATGATTTCTGAAGGATTATGTGACACTGAAAACTGGAGTAATGATGCTGAAAATTCAGCTTTGCAACACAGGAATAAATTACATTTTAAAATATATCAATATAGAAAACAGTTATTTTTAAAATCTTTTTTAAATTTCTTTGAGAATATTACTGTTTTTACTGTATTTTTATCAAATAAATGCAGAGCATAAGAGACTTCTTTCAAAAACATTTCTCCAACCCCAAACTTTTAAACAGTAGTGTTTTATAAAAAATGATGTTATATTCAGCATGCTGACGTGCTATGGCTATTATATAGTGATGCTATTGCAAAGCATGCTGGGAACTAGAACTGATGATTCATTTACATTTATGCATTTAGCAGACACTTTTATCGAAAGTGACTTAGATGTAATTAGAATGAAGCATTTAACAGCACCACAATATAATGTAGAATTACATTTGTTTGTTGTTTTACAGTACATGTGGTGAATTTTTTATTTTTATTTTTTTTTGATAAACTGAAGAACTTTCTTTAAGAGAGAACTGAGAGAGAGAGCTGTTGAAAGGCTGATATGAGTCCGTTGAGAAGATAAAGGGAGGAGCGCTGCATGGTGGCCGCACTGAATCTGCTTTGTCAGGAGATACAGACGGCTGCCAGATGCTTGGATTGTTGGATTCAGAACAAAGGCAGTGAGACTCTTCTCTGTGTGACAGTAGGAAGAAGAAGGACTACACTAATGATGGAGGAGCCTCTGGGTGACTGCTGACACCCTGCTGTGACTTGTTCTCTCTCTTTCTCACACACACACCCACATGCTTACACCCTCAGGATGGGAGTCTCAGCTTGCCTTCACACTTCAGATTGTAAGTTAAATGCCAGCTCCGCTCTGAGAAAGGTGTGCGGACGTGTGTGCGCAAATAAGGTGGTCCTTCAGGCTGACACACAGTCTACACTGAGACCGAGACCGTTCTTGTTTTGTCTGTGAACACACTGTGTGAGGGGCTGAAGGATCAGGCATACATGATGACTGTGTTGCTTCATCCAGTGAGCAATAGATGTGCTAACATCAGTATCGAGATCAGTCTGTTTATATTTGCTGATCATATACACTCACCGGCCACTTTTAGGTACATCTGTTCATCTGCTTGTTAATGCAAATATCTAATCAGCAAATCACATGGCAGCAGCTCAATGCTGAAGACGATCTGCTGAAGTTCAAACTGAGCATCAGAATGGAGAAGAAATGTGATTTAGGCTAGCAATAGCAAGCTAGCTTTGAAAGTATAAGATCCCACCCTCCCTTCAGAGTGCTCAACAAATCCACGCCTCCTCCAAAACGAGTACAGCAAGGAGCAAACAAAAGCATCATGAGAGACGCCGTTAAACTACCTCATGTCTCAAAGCACATAATATTATAATAATAATGAACATAAACAACTTAAAGAGCACTGACCTGTACCACCTGACTGCTGCAGATTAATTTCGGCGTTGATAGTGTTGCCATTGAAATGCTTAAATTTGAGTCACCAACTGCTCTGAGCATAACGACACAGGTTTCCATCTCTTCTGTAACGTCTGGATTGATCAAACACACAATTGTAAAAGTTAATCTTCACAACCCTTCACCCATGCAGACTCCTTGATATCTGGTTTCCCCACTGAGAACTATCACCATTTGCTCCCCTCATACATTTCAAAGACACTTGGGAGACAGTGCCTGCTCAGAAAAGTACAGGCTACAAGAAACAGACATGTCCCTTCCACTAATTCATTGACAAATCTGCCTAAATGAATTTTAGAGTTATTTATCAGAGTATAAATGGACACAAACTGCCAGCTTACTCCCCTCATGCAAATGAGTTCACTTTCAAACAAAGGAACTTGGTCAAGCCAAAACTCAAAGGTGTGACATCTTTGGAACTTAAAAGCCAACACAAAGTCCCCTCCATTCTTGCTGCTTCTACTGATTATTGTTCAGGTGAGACCTCACCTGGCCCAGAGGCCTCATCAGCAAGCCATTTGCAACTTCCTCGACCACAACAGGGTAAAATTAACAGCGCAAGTTTGTCGTCATTTCTTTATTGCCAACGCATGTGTATCAGTATCAGTGTACTGGATCTTTGAATTGTCTTAAAGGGACAGCAGTCTAATATTCCTGCTCTGTGTGTTTTAATGTTAATCGAACGTCAAAGCATGAATAAATCACTCTTAACTGAATAGCTTTTGTAACTTCAATAATGTTTCATCTTTATTTAATTATTCGAAAAATTATGCAGTGTGATTTTATATTTGATTACTTTATTCAATTTCTGTACCTGAAAGCTGTTATACCTGAAAAACCTGTAAAGGATTGTTTATTTTATTTTTATCTTAGCTCTCATGTATTTATTTGTGCTGTTTCTTGTATTTAGATTATTTGTTTTTATTTTCTTTATCTTTATTTGACAATTGTCCTATTTTTTTTACTGAATATAGCACATAACGAAATGTACAGAAACCGTGACACTAAAACCGTGATACAAACCGAACCGTGAAAAACCTGAACCGTCCCACCCCTAATATTAATATAATTAATATAACCAATATAATTAATATAATTAATAAAAAACAATGTTCAATAAATGTTCAGATTGTTACTGATAAATTACAAACAATTATTCTTTTCAAAGTTTCATGGTGTAGTCACAGCTCTGAATGCAGCTCATCCAATCTGATGTTTTATGTTTTTTTTTTTTATCATACTCAGCTGTTGAAAATGCATTTTTGTTCATGCCAATAAAGCAGATTCAACTGAAACTGAGAGAGAAAGGTTAGAGGTCAGATAAATAGAACAGTCAGAAGAAACGCTCTTCTACTGAATATGGATGAAGGGTAGAGCATCTCTCCCCTCTGAGAGAGAGCTGGTGTTATGGTGCATGTAAAGGGAATAGATATTCTGAGCAGAGGGGTTTGTAAAGCAGCTGTGATGATGGTCTTGAGCTCAGAGCACTCACTTTACTGATAATGAGTTGTCAAGAGTCAGTACTCACATGCCTAAAGACCCTTAGGAGTTTGATCCCTGTGGCTGACTAAAGTCACCCGTGCCACCAGTTTCTGTCTTAACAGGTTTCCACTCTCCAAGGACAATTTATTGGGATCTGCTGAGCAAAGAATTGTAAAATAAGGAAAAGAGCTTGGAGGTACCATCATAATTTTGCTTCTACTCACAGCGCTAAAACCCGCAATTATTCTCACTTACTTTACTTAGAGTAGTTATACTAAATTTCCCATATCTTTGCCTTTGCCTCTCATCTAAATTCAGGATACAATTGTAAAAAGGCTGTATTAGCATCACAAATGTAGAGTACTTGTGTTGCTATAGCAATTATGTATATAAAAAAGATAAGATCATGGTAAGAATTACAGAATAGAAAGCAATTATTCATAACCTTATGACTATGGCAAAACATACACTGTGCACTCAGAGAATGTAAAAATGTTTGTGTTGCAGAAAGTTTTGTAGTTAATCTAAAACTTGATTCTTGAGTGATGGGACATAACGCTACAGAACTGGTTGAAAAAATAAAAAAATGTAGAAAAGAATTATTTTGGATGCATATGAAATATTTACATTTGAGTGAAACCTCCTGCTTATATTTTCTCACAAAATGTGTTTTATTCAAGCGGCAACCTTCTGGTCTCTCTCTTGAATTCAACACGGAAGCGACTGCACGACTGGCCACTAGAGACAGGCTGGGGGGTGAATTTTTTAAAATAATATCTGTTTAAATTATATTAAGCCTTAAAGTTCTGGATAATTAAGGGTGTGGCCATGTAACGGAACGGGACTCAGGCAGGGATCCAATTGCAAGCTTTTATTAGATAAGAGCGTGGTCGTACAGGCAGGGTCAAACAGGGGCAGACAGCAAGGGACAGGCAGAATCGTGGTCAGGATACAGGCAGTAGATCGAGGCAGGCAGATATCACTCACAAGGTCAGGAAACAATACACAGTCCAAAGGCAGGCGGCAGAAAATCGTAAACGGGCAACAGACAGGATCGGTAACAAACAGGCAGACAGGATAATAACGCTCGGAATTGTACACTGGGTGAAACAAGACTTTGCCATGAGGTGGTGTGTGTGTGAGTCTTAAATAGTCCAGATAATGAGCTTCAGCTGTAGGTAGCAATTGGTGATTGGTGTGGAGTGTGTACATGTGACTGGCAGGGAGGATTATGGGAACTGGAGTCCAGGAACTGACGGTAATCGTGACATAATGCCCCCCTTCCGGAAGGCGCACCCTCGTGCCGTGAATGGCATAACCGGGGAGGGGGGGTGAGTGACTTGGAGACCTGCTGGCAGACGGGTAAGGGGTCTCCAGGGCAGGTCCAGGAACCCTAGGCGCCATGGCGGGTCAGGTGCCGTGGGCGGCCACTGCGGTTCAGACTCCGTAGACGACCACGGCGGGTAAGGGTCCGTAGACGACCACGGCGGGTCAGGGTCCGTAGACGACCACGGCTGGTCAGGGTCCGTAGATGACCACGGCGGGTCAGAGTCCGTTGATGGCCGTGGTAGTGCAAGGTCCCCACCCACAAGTTCCCCACCCTCAGGTATATGNCAGGTATAATTGTGGGCTGGTAAGTGCTGGAGGGTTGGAGCCGGTTCGGTGGCGGCAGGAGCGGGCTCATGGGCAAGGAGCTTGGTTGGCGCCGGCAGGGTACTTGGGTGGCGCCGGAAGGGCAACCATCTTGTCCGTAGACACTGGCGGAGCGGGCTTGAGTGCGTAGAAACCGGCAGGCTTGCGTGCGTAAACCGGCAGGCTTGAGTGCGAGGCGGCCGGCGGGCTTGAGTGCGAAGCCGGCGGATTTTTCGGAATGCCAGCAGCACGTGCTGAAGTCAGTGGAGGATCGTTCACACTGGACAACAATCCACTCCGCTCCCGGGCGGGTCTCGAGACTTGACGTGACTCGACTCTGGGTGATCAGCGGAGACGTGACGTGACTCTGGGCGATCAGTGGGGACGTGACTTGAGTGACAGGTGGATTGCTGCTGCTGTCACTACTAGCCGTTTGTCTGCTGTCTGTTAGCTGCACCCACATCTTGCCTCTTTGCCCATTTTCAGTTATCCGGGAGTGATACGCGATGTGCTGCCAAGATGGCGACGGCCCGTTCCGCCCACTTTGGGCTTCAAAAATGCTCTTCAGAAACCTACGGGTGACGACACGGATATTACATCCATTGTTTTATACAGTCTATGGTTTTACCTTGCCTATCACTTATATGTGTGACACCATCAAATACAAAATTTTTTTAATATTCATCAGAAATATAGACAAATATGACATTCACTTAAAGTGTATTTGGTGTCTTTATGCATGTCTAAAGTTCCACCTGAAAATGAATGATCAAATAACCACTTTGGCAGCCATAGATGGATAAGATTTTGGAAATGCCCCTTATTATGCCCTTTTACAAAGTCTTGATTATGTTTTTCAGGTCTACTAGAATAGGTTCACATTATTTTTTCACACATTTTACATTATTGCAGCACCTCTCATCTCAGCCTGTCAGAAACGCTCTGGGGTGCGTTTCCCGAACAACGATGTAACTCGCTGTTGAACTACCATAGTACGATGCATCGTTGAACAAATCAACTAGCTAGTCACAACTGTTTCCCGAAACCGTATTGTCGTAAACCTGTCGTTCAACCACGTTGTTTGTTTGAACTATGGTTTCGGGAAACACCAAATCGTTGAACTATGTTAGTAGCGACGGAACTTGCGATGTTAGTTGGCTAACGATGCTTTTGGGAAACGCACCCCTGTTTAGTTCCTGTCTCTATGAAGCCCCTCCTTCTGAAAATCGCAATGGGCTCTGATTGGGCGGCTGGACCAGTGTATTGTGATTGGTCAACCACTTCAAGCGTGTTACGAAATGTAACGACTCTTACCATAACCACAAGCTTCAACACACTAGCGCAACTCAACCAGGCCTCATCCTTTTCTTTTGTATGCCTTGGGTTGGATTTATTTAAATGAGGAATACTGTGACGTGTGTGTTCCCAAAAAACAAACAAAGGAACAAACAAACAAAAAAAAACTCAAGACTACAATCAAGGCATTTCAGAAGTTCAGAAACAGTGCTTACTGATATAGAGAATGACTCCCTTTGGAGTGACTATGTAACTTTGCAGACCCTTTTCATGCTCAAAACAGTAACATTACACATTAAAGAAAGAAAGAAAAAAAGCATAATAGGTCCTCTTTAACACATGGGGCATGTATATAAACTCATGTTTTCGAAAGTTTGAAATATGAAGACTAGGTAAATTTTCCCATGTTTTAAACATGTAGGAATTATCTGGAAATTGCATCCTGCACACAGCTTTTTTTAATGTGTGACACATCTACCACCGCTTTACAGCAAACTCTCTGACCCACAGTTAACCAAACATGACCAGCCACAGTGCTGAACTGAAACTATACATCTCTTTCCCCACAGGGTGGTCTGTCCTCTAGGTTTTCTCTTTGAGCAGCATCAAATGTGTTCAGTTTAAATGTGAAGCAGTGATTCATGATTAGAAATGCAGTTAAGTGAAAATTAAAGTGCTTAGAAAGTCTCAAACATTTAATTAAATCACAGATAGCCCAGAAATGTCAGACTTGCTCTCTTTCTGTTGGTGCATTATGATTCTCTTTCCTTTACCTCTTTAATCCACTGATTAGTGCATGTGTGTATTTATACTGAGTGAGCATTTTCACATCGGCGAGACCTTAGTGTACTGTGAGAGTCAGAAGATGAGAGAGCAACATAAATTTTACTGACCAATTAAACGCTTCCTATGCAGTGTGCTGACTCAACAGATTACGCCAGCTGAAGGTTACAGCTAATTAGGATAACCTTACACCCCATGTTATACACAGACACTATTAAATATTAAATCTATAAAACAGCAGCATACAGAGGCATGATTTAATGATGAAAACAGCAGAATCTCAGCATTCCAGATGCTTCTCAGTGATGAGGGTGATTTTGTTTTTATAGGGTCTGGCCATTAATTTGAAGAAAAATTATTTTAAATGCCCTATCATTCTTCACTTTTTTTTCTTTCAATGTGTCATTGAATTGTACACTCAGTATTGTAGAATATCATAGGTGGCAAAAAAATATATTTACCAGAGATGGGGGACTCGAGTCACATGACTTGACTCGAGTCAGACTTAAGTCACAAATTTTAGGACTTGAGACTTGCTTGACAAATATTATTAAAAGACTCAAAATAACTTGACTTTTGTTTAATAAATATCTGTTTTTGAACGCACCGCAACCTAACCACGTGACAGCAGGCAAGCAGAGAGAGCTAACGTAAGAGCATAGACAGTCGTGACTGAACATGGAAGGCGCTACGGCAAGAATAATTAAGTAAAAAAATAATGTTTTGGACATGTTTAGAGTTGACTTTGAATTGGTTTTGTGTTCATTAAACAGAAAATTGGGTTAAAATCAGTGCTGTCAACGCGTTACGCATGCGATTATTTTGTCGAGTATCCTCATTAGAGTAGCCTTCAATGAGTTAAAAAAAGTCTAACGAAAGTAAGAGTTTTGAGAAAAAGTGGGACGCACGTGAGATCCACGTCATGTGTGGCAGCTCTTAAAGTGACAGCAACCAATGCTGTCTGTCATTGAAGGTAATCAAAGAGCAAAGGTAACAGAGAAAATGATCACGATAAATTTTTTGCAAGTGCAATGCATTGTAAATGTCAGCTTTTTTCTTTTTGCAATATCAGTATCAGCATATGCATGTGTACAGTGTCTAATAATTGGTCTTCAGTGTTAGACTTTGAGTGAAAAGCCTATGGATAGTTTATGAGGATGCACATAAATATATTGTATACACATTCACACACACAAAGAAAAAAAATCATACAGACTTGCAAACCCAACCATGCATACACACACACACACACACACACAAAAAAACGTAAACTTGCAAGCACAACCATGCGCATGCAAACAAACAATACACTTTTCACTCATTCATGCGCACACACACTCACAAATATTAATGAATCACACTCAATCAAATCACCTCTCTCTTTTTCTTTCTCTCTCTCTCTCACACACAAATAAAAAGAAAAAACAATCAAATTTGCAAACACAACCATGCACATGCAAACAATACACTTTTCACTCATACACACGGACACACATTAATTAATTTATTTTTTATTTTTACATTTTTATTGCTTATTTTTAAATTTTTACAGCTCAGCTGTATGCGGACATCTTTTGAGTAGAAATGCATATTGCTTTTTTTTTTTTGTTGCAAATAAAACTCCCATAGTCCATAACTACTGTAGTTTTAACATATTTTAATATAAATTCAGTTAAATCATCAAACATTTATATGACTTGCCAGTGACTTGCTTGACCCAAGCTACGACTTGAATTGAATTGCTTGACATAAAGCAGTGACTTGACTTGCTTGATTCTCACAAAAATTGACTTGGACTTGCTTGACTTGAGACTTACTTGTGACATGCACATGTGTGACTGGCTCCCACCTCTGATATTTACACTGCAGTCAAAAACCAACAAGATGGAGGTATTTCAGTTAACCAGTTTTTAGGGAAACATTGGCTTCAGACGTGCCCCAGTGCCTTCAAACCTCTGGATAGCACTTGATAAGGCAGCATTTTTGAGTTTTCGGTCCCACTATAGAGTGTCTAGTGTTGATAGTGTTTGTGAATGAAAGCAGGAAATCAAGCCTAAACTCTTGCTATCAGCTTCCGCACTGATGCAGCTGAAGCTGCTGTATTTCTTCACGGTCTGGTTTAGATGTGGGTGGGCTCATATCTCAAGCTTCCTACAACGGCCCCTCAGTGAATACTCCATCAAATGAGCATGTCTGCCTGCATTTTGTTATCTTAAATTCAAAGAGGCATCTGAGAGTCCTTCAACTATGCGTCATCATGTTGGGTGATGAATTCTTTGGTCCAGTGGTCTTCATATTAAGGGACCACAGTGACTACAGAGGGCCCGTTTTCCATCAGACTAGAATCATACTAAAGCCTTTGGGCCATTCCTGGATATCCAGCCCTGAAATAGTTCTCATCTATTTTGTCTCTCACTTTTATCCTTTTCTCTCATGCTGGAATCGTTAGGGTCGACCTCACAGCTTAGAATTTAATGAGGGAGGAGAGGCCGGCAAAAGAAAGAATGAGAGCGAGGAAGGTCATTGCTCTAGTGGTTGTATCTCATGAGAAATGATGGGAAAAGCTATTGATTATAGCAAGCCGGTTGAGTCAGATAGCTAGACGGACAGAAACGGGCCCATGAGACGCAGACGAGTTAGACTGCTCCACCTGAGAGATGAGTCTGTTATGAGAGGTCAGCTCTAAAGGATAGAGAGAGAATAAAACAAAACAAAAACAGCGCAGAAAAGAGTGTATATGAAGCTTAAAGCACAACTTACATTCTTAATACAAGCTGTCAGATAGATTCGTACTTCCTAGCATGCAAAAAACATAGATACACAGACAGACTGACATACAGACAGACAGACAGATAGATAGATAGGCAGGGGGGCGGGCGGACGGACGGATGGACAGACATATAGATAGACAGACGGATAGATGGATAGACAGACAAACAGATAATAGATAGATAGATAGATAGATAGATAGATAGATAGATAGATAGATAGATAGATAGATAGATAGATAGATAGATTCTCTGTAAAGGATAAAGAGAAAAGAGAAATGTAAGCCTTCAGACGTCTGGAATAGATCCATAACTGCAGTCAGCATGAGTGCTCCTATAAATGATGAATGTGGAGTAGCTCAGTGTTGAAGAGCCTGTATTGGGAGAGAAATCTCTCTTCCATTAACATGCGTGCGCTTCACAATCTCTCTCTCTCTCTCTCTCTTGTTCCACGGCACCGATTAACAGACTAGTCCTCCTTAGCGGCTTCACAATGTCTCACAAACTCAAATCCTTTCACAACAGAGCCAAATCAGCCTTTGCTATTACACATGCAAAAAACAATTTCCATTCAGCACTCAGAGGGGGAGATGAATGAAAAGCTTGAATTGAACAGCCAGCATGGCCAGACCCCAAGCTGGACGAGAAATAACAGCATACACATCTCATAATTGCTCAGAACCTTCTGCTACCTTTTCTAAAGGCACATGATGGACTTACTGCTCTCAAAATCTTGAAGCGCTGCGTTCACCTTGAAATATTTGCACTTTCATCCTTCGAATGATGCTAATACTGAAGTCAAGCTTAGTTACGCCTCATAAAATGCGAAATGTTAACTCAAAAAGTTTTCGGCAAACAAATGAGTCATGAGTCAGGAGCGTTAATCTGTTAGCTAATTGTTCATTAATTATGCCATAAATCACAGTGACTCTGACAGTTCGTCCCAATTTATAACACCACGCATGAGAGAATCTCATCTGGTTTTCTGCACCTTTTCCATGGTTAGCACACTTTGAGCTAATCTTCTCCCGCAAACAAAGCTTGAGGTGACGCGAACAGCGGAACGCTCATTACCCATTACACAAATATGCCCTCAACTAATCTCACATGAGTGGAAAAACCAACAAAGATACTACGTATTGTGACAAATCTCATAAAAATGCTAAGCACAATCACCTGTATTAAGACCAGAAGGCTCGTTTTGTTTTGACTAGGACTATCAATCTCTTCAAAATGTAATCAGATTAATTACATGCTATGGTGAGTAATTAATCAAATTAATAAATCACATATAAGGTGATGTGTACATGTCTTAAACCAACACTATGTAGTTTTTCGACCTTACAATTATGTCTCTAAAATGATTTCAGTGGTAGAACAACTCTTAACTGGATGAATTCTACTGCCGCTGCCAGCTGAGCAGCCTGTAAGCGGCTACAACCATACTCTGTGAGTTTCGTGTTCGGGTCGGTACACACAGCCCCGCCCATCCCCTGGCAGCGGAAGAGTGCAACCTGCTTTACGGCATATGTCACATATTTTACTCGTAGCCTGGGTGGAGTTAGCCAACAGCTAACTATAAGATGAAACGATCTAATATGCAAGTCTCAAAACCAACGGCATGGCTACTTTACCTGGTCGGTGGACATGGTTTCCAAACGAGGTTTCTGCATTCGCTGGTTCCGTCAGCTTAGTCAACAAATTCATGTGTATTGCACTGCCCACTGGGAAGCTTATGCAGCGACAGTATTTACGACACTGGTAACAGACAATTGTGCTTATCAACCACATGGGGGAACCATGAGCAAATGTTCCATGGTGTTGCTTTAAGCAAATTGGATGCTTCACTAAAACGTTTGTTTTACGATGTTTAGATTGTTTGCTTTACTGTGTCATGTTGAAAATATCTATTTTAGATGTCCAAACATTCCTTTTGCAAATATTGTAATAATCCACTGGGATTTTTGAATGAACAAGCAGACCTACAACAGATGCCACAGGCCCACACAAAGATCTGCGGATGAACAAATTCAGGGTTATAGAATTAATAATAATAATAATAATAAACTTTATTTTATATAGCGCCTTTAAAAGGATATTCTCAAAGCGCTTTACACATAGTACAAAGTTAAAAAACAGTCAATACAAAATAAGAAGAGAAATAAAAATACAGATTACAAATAAGCCAGTCTAAAGAAATAAGTTTTAAGAGAAACTTTAAAAACACAAAGATAATTTGCATGTCTTATATCACAGGGGAGAGAGTTCCAGAGTTTTGGAGCAAAGGAAGAGAAAGCCCTGTCACCCATAGAGCGCAAGCGAGTAGTGGGAACGGTCAGGAGGCCTAACTCCGAAGAACGGAGCTCACGCCTGGGAGTGTAAACTGTTAAAAGCTCAGATAAATAGTGTGGGGCTAAGCCATGTAAGGCCTTATAAGTCAACATGAGAATTTTAAAATCTATACAAAACCTGACGGGAAGCCAATGTAGGGACTCCAAGATAGGAGTGATATGCTCTCGAGTTCTTGTCCTTGTTAGGATTCTGGCAGCTGAATTTTGAACATATTGGAGTTTATTGAGGGTATTTTTCGATACTCCAGCGAGCAGTGCATTGCAATAATCAATGCGCGAAAAAACCAACGTATTGATCAGTTTTTCTGCAACATTAAAAGAAAGCATAGGACGAAGCCTTGCGATGTTTCGGAGATGAAAAAATTATGTTTTAACGGTATTCTGTACAAGAGGATCAAATGTAAGATGAGAATCAAATATCACCCCCAGATTTTTTTATTTTGTTTGAAACTCCAGGACAGAGCCATCAACATTATTAGTTTTGTGATGACAAAACAAAACCAGTCCAATCAGGCTTTGTTGGTACCATGATGCTGATCATCAACTTTCTCTGTCAACTGAGGGTTTGAGCACATGCACATTAAAGTCTCACTTAAGTGTCTTGAAACATGCAGCATTATACAACGTGTTGATATAATTTCTACTGAAACAGGAAGACAGGGCGCGACACAGCCAATAGCGTTTCATTTATATCACAGCTCGGCCAGAGCTTTTGAGCTTGGTAAAGCCGCAAAAAAATTCAATTTTGATTTCATGGGGACTAAAGTGTGACATCAGTAGCGAACAGCCAATCACATGCCTTGAAACACCGAGAAACTGCAATTCACGAGTCAGTATGATTCAGTTCTCTCTTTTGTTGAAGATTAAGAGATTGAAGAATGTGAAGTATATGAATGCATTTTCACAGCAAGAAATAAATATCTTGCTATATCAGTGTAAGTGAAAGTTGTGAAGTTAGTTTATATAGTTGATAATATATATAGGTATACAGAGACTCGAACATGTAAACTCACGTGTAGTCATTTTTAAAGCTTTGTCGATTCCAAATCGTATTACATATTATCGGTATATATTCTTTTAAACTAAATGCTTAATAATAATTGTTAAACTAAAATTGCTCATGTGTAATGGACTAGAGGTATAATAATTATAATAAAAAATCATTGCAAAAAGCCAAACAATGTTGTCTTTAAAAATCTTTTACTATGTAATAACCTGTAATTTGGAGTAAGAGAAACTGGGGGAGTGACTTTACTGAGTCAGATGTGTCACTTTGCTCACAGCTGATTGGTCCAATTTCAGTTTGAGATCTCTTACCAAGAACCTAACCTGTCGTGGAGCGAAAGTTATTATGGCAAGGAAAACAGCTAAAAGTTGAGCCACTTTCACAGTGCCTAAAAGCCAGGGCTGGCATAAACTAAACTGAAACATATCTATCTATCCACCTAAACCGGCTTCACGGTATAGGCCCCTGATCTCACCATCAAGTCAGGCTAGGATTACGTCAATGTAATCAGCAACTGAGACCATATAAATCCATGGAAGAGCTGAGGCAACTTTTCCAAGTTGCAGGGACTGAACTTACCACAACTGCAAAAACATGAAAATGATAAGTAAAATCGCAATTGATTCAGTGAAGGGCATACTTTAATGCATATTACTTTCTGGCTAGGAAATTTTTGACAACCTTAACGTATTTTCACAGTATCATATCAAAAGTCACTGAAGAAAAATTTCATCAAGCTGATTTATGTTTCAATATGTAAATTTTCATCTTTTATTTATAATTTCTGTTTATTATTTGTTAATGGTAATAGTCCAATGGTTCCTCCACTTCTTAACACGGTTATTTATGATATTCCACATTCGAGAACATTAAAGCATTACCCCATTGCTCTTGTGGTTGTATATAAATGTCGGCCGGAATAGATGGCTATAATAAGATTTTTAATTTCAGGTATGGGTTTTATAACCATGATTCATTATACACTGTGTCACAGCAGAAATTCATGTAGGACAGTGTATTAATGGCACGTGGCCTGTTCCCTGCAGGCATGCATGCTGTGCTGAACGTGGCTGTGCGGGAGTCTGATTTCACAGACTTTAGCATGTTGACACCAAACTGGAAAGTAGAGCATATGTTAACAAATGTGTGATTGGAACTGATTTAAAACATTTTTACAGATGTTCACCCGTGCAAAACTCCAGGGAATTGCTTTGCAGTTGCTATGGGTGTTCTGAGTCAAAAGAGTCCGGGAAATATTTAGTGGAATTGCTGGTTGCCTAGGATGCTTTACAGATGTGGTCACATCGGACCTTATTGGCACTTTTCCACTGCATGGTACTACTCGGCTCACTTTACTTTTTGGTTTGCTGTTCCACTGCGGTTTAGTACCGCTTCAAAGTGGGTGGGATTATAGACTGATCGTATAGTTGCGCCGCCTCTACTGCCGTGGATCCACTCCTCATCTACCAATGAGTCTGCACCTCATCTACTGACCATGATACAGCCATTTCGTTTTTCAAGTTGCGTGCGACGGTCGTTTAAACCGAGTCGTTTGGCGAAACAAATGATACTGCGGTGGCTTATACTGACTATTTAAATCTAGCGGGTTTGGTGTCTCGTGTTTTAAATCCAATGACGCTGGTAGTGACGATTCTCTCTGACCAATCAGTGCTCTGCAGTGTTTACACGTCACATTTAGTATTGGTACAGCACACTTGGACAGTGTTACCAAGTCCGCGGTTTTCCCACGGAATTGGGCTACTTTTACACTGTTGCCGCGTGTTGATTTTCATGTCCGCGGGTTGAAGCGATCACAAATAACATGATATGTAGCCCCCGGAATGCACCTTTTACCAGAGGAGCCCCTCCAAAAACTCGGATTTTTAATAGCTCCATTTGATAGCATGCGCAAATGGAGGCGGTTGGCGCAAATGCAGGCGGTTGACGCATGCGCTGTAGAAAGTTTCATCTTTGTCCAATATTTTTTTCCAGAAGTTATCTCAAAGTCTTAAAGTCTTAACCATATTTCCACTTGGCTTTATTTGTTATACACTCTGCTATTACATATTCATACCGATTAGGTGTAGTGGTTTAGCCGGTTCACTGAAAAGAACCAGTTAAAAGAAAAAAGAAAAATCATTCATGACATTTCTGATTCCACTATGATGTTTGGTAACATTTGCATGCAAATGTGATTTCATAGTGCAACATCAATAAAGCCATATTATGTAAAATTAGTTGCTGTCGGTTGTACTTGCAAAAATGTATTTAGTCAGAATTTATGGCTACTTTTAAATAGCCATCAATGGAGAAAGATGTTTTTTCCCCCTCCCACAGCATCAAGCAACAGAGATTAACTATTCAATGCTAACCAGAAAAACCCTGACCCTTCATCGTCAATGAGTCTGTGTGTCTCATTATCCACCGCGGGTGTGGTTGAGCCTTCTGTTAATACATCGACAGTCCAGTGACCTGGATAGAAACTGATGAATAAGATCAATCTTCATATCCTGCAAAGATGATGGAAACAGGTCAGGCATGAAGTTTTGCATTGCGATCGTGGAAACCACTTTTAAAAGGCTTTTTATTGTGGTTTTTACAGTGGGAAGACAGAGTGCATTTAACCTGCAGGCTTGAAGAAAACAAATCAATTAATTATGGTAATGGATAGTCCTGCCGTCCTATTCACCTCAGTCCCAAACGATCAGTTTTATAGCCAAGTAGCCGACTGCCACCGGGCAAGCACTGAATCGCTAAATAATTTTGACACCTCTGTGTTAAGCATGGCTCATTTTAAAAGCAAAGTTTCAACGGCAGCTGCTAAACTTCCTTCTTATGTATCTAAACAAGAGTAATTACTCAGTCAAGGCCACCAATACCTCCTGCAGACCTCATTGAATTAAATAAGATTCCTCCTGTTTCTCTGCTTTAAAACTGTGCAAATGGATACGGCTAAATATCCAAGGCTAGTCATATTTTGTAGCAAATTGGCCATATTTAAAGGGGTCATGAATAAGAACTCAAATTTCATCCAACGTCCTGTAAGTTTCAGAACTCAAAACTTCCTCATTAGTCCTTTGAATGAGTCAACTCAAAGTTTAAGTTTTAACTCAGAGTTGGTTGATCCTCTTTATTGAAACGGGCCCCAGGAAACATGAAATAATAATAAGAAATTGATTTACCCAAAACGACTGTTTAACCACCATCTACATAAAAGCCAAATTCCCGAAGGTCTGGCCAAGATAAAGCTGTTCTTAGTGGGTACATGAGCACGGAATTTAAAGTGAATCTTTAAATCACATATTTAAGGTCTAAATAACTACATTCTTGCCTAAAAACCTCTAGAAACTACATTCCATGACACAATAACAGTAGTATTTGTAAAATTATAGTGGGTTTGCTTCTCCGCCATTGACACTCACTGTGAGAAATGCTGCCAGTATAAATCCATGATACAAATTGTGAAATGGTTTCCATGTGTCGAATATCGCATGGCTGGAAAAGTCTCTCAGCTGATCAGGTTTGAGAACCAGAACTAACTGTTGTATAAATATAATGTTCATGAAATATAATTGAAACGTGTATATTTCTGTATGACAAAGTGATCTGCATGTATGTGCTGAAACAGACTGTGCTGTGCATGTTCTTTCTATATTCATGTCTTTATATGCTTCGTTATGAGGTTCTCTGCATCTCAGACCAGGTCTGTTGTACGTAATCAATAAATAATCTGGGTCTCCTTAGTCTCTATCTCATCCATCATCCAGCTATCCACATCCTCTGGCGCTCGGCAGCATAACCGGGTCCCTGGCCTCAGGAGAGCCTCCCGGACAGCTGTGGCCAGTTTATTAGGCCATACGACAACTGGGAACTTTTGAGACATGATTTGTCTGCACCAACAAGGGTCGAAAAGAGAAGACAGACAAATTCTCTAGAATCTTATTTGCTCTGGTATCATCACAATGCTGAGAGCAGAACAGACACAGGTGAACAAAACTAGAAACACCTACTGCATGTGTTCCGGGTGTTTGACGGGCATTCAGCATGTCCGAACATACACAGATTCTCTCTTATAAGCTTTTATTATGTCTTCCTTCTTTTAAATGTTCATTTTTGGCACGTCTGCCACTTTTATGGATAGGAAGTAGAGCGAATAAAATATATATATTTAAACTTAGCATGTCACAATTGGTCACAAGACCCAGTGATGTTTCACTGATGTAATACCATGAGCCTTTATATTTTAAACGATATACAGATACCCTAAAAAGCTGAACAAAAGATAATTATTTTTAAACATTTCTCTGCAGTTATTTCATACAAATTCTGACATCTCATTATTTCTAAACACAATTATTTATAATTCTTCAGTGAACACACACACACACATGCAAATGTCATATGCACATACATTCTGTGACAAAGCAAGCTTGAAAATTAACATAGTTCACAAAAGCACCTAAATAAAGGTGCAACACTACACTGTCAGATGAGAGAAATACAATTACCCATAATGCACAGCAACACAGGCAGCCTATCAGAGCTGTACTACCATTCAAAGTTTGGGGTCGGTAATAAAAAAAATAAAAAAATAAAAAAACTTTTTGAAAGAAGTCTCTTATGTTCACCAAGGCTGCATTTAGTTGATCAAAAATACAGTAAAAAACAGTAATACTGTGAAATAGTATTAAAATGTGAAATTACTGTTTTCTATTTGAATACATTTTAAAATGATTTTTTTCAGCATCATTACTTCAGTCTTCAGCGTCACATGATCCTTCAGAAATATGCTGGTGCTCAAGAAACTTTTCTTATTATTTTCAATGTTGAAAACATTTTTTTCTGTGATACGATTTTTTCAGGAATTCAAAAGAACAGCATTTATTTAAAATAGATTTTTTTTGTAACAATGTAAACGTCTTTTTAATGTGTCCTTGCTGAATAAAGGTATTCATTTCTTAAAAAAAAAAAAAAAAAAAAAAAAAAAAAAAAA
>RJVU01053127.1:575355-595541 GCA_003731715.1 Anabarilius grahami
AAAAAAAAAAAAAAAAAAAAAAAGCACAGTCAGATACAAAAAAGCCAGAAATTTTATTTGAACCCTAAACTTTTTAACCTTTGATTAAGTCAAGGAATCCTCAGAAATTAGTTGAGCATGACACAAAGATGTTTGTGGGTACGATCTCTAATTCCTATTAGACTCATCCATCTTTCCCTTTACCTGTCTATCCGTCTGAGTGCGTGTCTCTCTCTCTCATGGCTGTGGTGCCAAAGTATCTAAATGAGGCAATCAGGCTGCAGTTGTCTTCCATCCCTAGTGTTTGAGCTCAACTAATCCCACTCTGCTCTTGCTAACAAGACACTGATCTGAGGTCTGCTGGGGACTTAATGAAAACTGGATTGCTTGTTAGTCTGATGAGGCGCACACTCCTTACCTCTTTTTCTCTCTATCCCTCATTTGAACAACAGTATTAGCTCGACCTCTCTCTTGCTAATCCTTCTATTAGTGCGAGATCCAGGCAATCCCAGCGCATGCCGCACCAACCGTCATTATCTACCCGCCACATTCCCTCTTGCTGCCCCGTCTGCCCCCTCACGCACATCCTCTCCTCCTCTCTCCTCCCAGATGCCAACGAGCTCCCTGCCCGTACAACCCTGGACCACATGGCCGAGTTCATAGGTCTTTTTACAAGAAGGAGCATTAATTAGCCTCATATAGGAGCTGAATCTCAAAGGAAGTGCATCATTTTCTATCCAGACTGTGTCTCTCTTTGTGCCTCCATTCTCGTCTCGGTAGAGTTGGAGCACTCGGATGACTTTATTTCCATGCAGAGATGCCTCTCGGTGTTAAATTAGCTCATTTTGGAGGTGAATGCCTCTTGGACAATTCCGGTCTATTTTCTCAGACCAAAGTTGACATTTAATTCCTTCGCTGCAGTGGGGCTCTTTCAGCTTGTTTCCAGGTTCATTATGGTAAATGGCCTTTACAAAGCGAGTGTTTCAGCGTGAACTTCTCTTTCACAGAGAGCTTGTTTTATAGCAGGGCAGAGAGAATGTAATGGCTCGACTGTGTTCACATCAACATCGCTTACTGTGGGCTGATTGCCAGCTCGGAGCCAATAGAATTACTGCGTCTGCAGATAATAATACAGAACTGCATTTGGTAACACTTTATTTTGATGGTCCACTTTAGATTTTCAACTAACTATAAGTAACTTTGCAACTACATAGGCTACGTCTACATAAATCTGTATGTATTTGAAAATGACATTTTTGTTTCAAAACACTCCCCATGCACACTAGCGTTTTCCAAAAGTTAAAAATTATTAAATCCCCTAACTGCACATGCGTAAAACGCAATAAAAGCTCACAAGATGATACAGAGAGAGCAGACATAATAAAGTTGTCACGCTATTCTTCTGGCACTATGATTTTATTAGCAAAATATCCCACCAATCACTGTTGCATCCAGATCGCACTCAAACTCGTGGTCAAACGCAATTGTCATCATGTTTTGCCGCAGGACAGCTTCCGTCAGTGTGTTTGCGTTTTTCGCGTACAGACGACAAATTGTCAAAACGATCCCCGTTCACACAGATCTGCAAAAACGACTAAAATGCTGTATTATTCTGCCAGGCCAGTAGTTGGCGATGTCACTTTGTAAAGAAACACTACTCGCCTATAGACTGAACATGTAATATGCTTGCGCATGACGTCACCGTTTTTACAAATTCACGTTTTTGTAGTTTACATGGAGACAATAACAGTATCGTTTTCAAAAAATTGCAATTTGAATCCCGTTTTCAAATGTTTGCATTTTCAGGCCCCCAAAACACCATTGTTGTGTGTGTGTTAAAAACAGTGCCATGTAAATGACCTTATGCTGCCTTCACTTCATTCCTAAGTAAAAATTGCACTTGAATGGCCTTTGATGTCGTATTTACCACTGGAAAGTTCGGAAATAATTTTGATACCCAAATTCCTGAGATGGGCGTGCCATAAACTTGGTGTAGGGGAGAACTAGCTACTCCTGTGACAGATATGATTTATCAGTTTTTCCCCCACAACAGCTAGGTAGTCTTGTCTTGTCATTAATGTAGTGCATATTTACATAGGCTATATGAATAATCATATGAAGCGTATTGTAGGTTTTATACAAGGTGAAAATAGTGTGTATTTGACCGATATTACAGAATCATCAGCAGGTGGACTTTCTAGATAGCATTGTGAATGTTTATATGGTTGTCAGTGCATGGGACACTAAGTATAATTTGGGTTTTAATAAGATTTGCCCAATATATAGGCAAGAACAAACCGGGTGGCTTCCATGATTCCTGTTCATTCCAACAACAAAGCACTTAAATGCAACAAGCTCATAATCACGACTTATGAAATTTCTGATAGCAAAATAAAATGTTAACAAAATAAAAAATAAAAAAATATATTTCAGATAGTTGCCAAGGCAATATTTCTCATTTTCTCTAAAATGACAAAAACTAAAACTGATATGAAAAACTAAAAAAAATATCTATAGACATATAAAAACAAAAAATTAACGAAATGAAAAAACTACAAATTTATTAAAACAACAAATTTCACTTAAATTAAAATGAAAACAGAAAATATTAAAATGAAAACTAATTCAAAATGTTACCAACTACAATAGTATAAAATAAACTGCCATCATTTTTCTACAGACAACAAATGGACCCATTTCACAGACTCATTTCTCCCTTAATTAACATCATAAATCAAGCTAACTTTTTTAATATTTTCTCAAAGACCTCCTCAGAGAAAATAGCATTATGGAATATGTACAGACTGGGTTATTTTGTTACGCTCTTCTTCTATATAATACATCAAAGACAGACAGTAGGCTACAGCAGTGTGTTACTGCACATATTTACAGAAAGCCAAAGATATCACTGAATACAGACAGCCAATCAGATCATATCTTTCTTCTGCAGACAGCTACCTAACTGCCAAACTACATCAACAGATGTTACAGCAAATCAAATAGCTTTAGATGCTATTTACACTAAGTGAAAATAGCAGTATTTTCTTTGCACAAACTGCATTTAGATGTTATTTGCATTAAGTGACATCATTAAAGTAAATAGTAAATATCATTATATGACATTTAAACGTAGTTCAAATAACGGCAGATACTATTTGGACCTCAGTCTATTGTAGTACATTATAAAACAGTATGCAATAATAATAACATATTGTAAATAATTACATTTGATTATATTTATTAAAATTATAAATGGATGCTGCCCTATTGGGACCTTGTCGCTATCCCTAAATCTCACCCAAACACCTACCCCTAATCTTAACCATACTGAACCTGCTTATCAGTCCAGGTCCAGGAAGGAAACCAAAGTTTTGAGCAACAATATAAGAACTCCACCCATCGCGGTCAATGTGTCAGCCCATCCAATCAGCATGAAAGCACACATCTATTTTAAATTATAAACCTATTAAATGCCTGTTAAACACTTCATTCCTACTATTAATTACCCATTAGGAACTTTATGGCTTGTTTTTTTTTTTTGTAAGGGCTAGAAACAAAATTCTTTTCTCCTTTAATTTCCTTGGCTTAAGACGATTCGATTGCACCCTATGACTTAATTTTCCATCATGCAAAACTTTTCTGCCATTTTGAATTTTCCAGAAAAACCTACTTTTTTGAACTCATCCTAGGCAGTTCATTCGATTTTCACCAAAATTGGTTCAGATTTTACTTTTGTCAAGCTAAACCAGACAATGGTGGGCAGAGTTAATGTAAATAGTCTTTGCAAGCAAAACAACCACTAAACATGTTTGTCCTTACTTAATTCTCTCTTTCTTGTTTGCTTAATTTCTTTTTATGTGACTTTTAATGTGATCAATTCATCATTTAAGTACTGTTCATTATGCTGTGCATTAGTGCTTTGATTCATCTTAATTTGTCCAACACAGACTGCGTCTCTATATAAATAAGTTTACAGTTTGCCTTTTTAAAACCCCAAATCTTGATTTTCATCTAATTTCTAATCAGCTCATGATTAAGACGCTAACAAGGCAAAATTACCGCAAGCAGCCGTCCAACCAGCAGATGAAAAATGCTTGGGCATTTTATTTATTCATGTTTGCAGATTGCAGCTCGGTAAACAGAGCGATTACAGAAGATGACGTAATTCTCACTTCTGAAAAGCGAGATGCTCATGCATCCTCACAATCTCATGGTCTCCGTAAACTCTGTAGCGTCCAATTGAGTGGTGAGATGTCATCAATAGTCCCTGAGGGGAGGCCAACTGGAAAAGTAAAAACAAAAAAAACATTATAAGCACAGAGAAATGAATACATATGGAGAGGCGGCCTCACAGCGGACCGTGTCAAATCGCATGGACTGATCCTGCAGTGTAGGTGAGTGTTCCAGCCTGAGCTCAGTCCACAAACCCAATGACATGCCTGCCAGAATGAATTAGTGTCTCTGATATATCCTGACAGGAATGCTATCAGTCAGAGATGGCACACTAGCTGCCTCTCACACACACACACAAAATGTTTTGATTGTTTGCAGTGCGTGAGAGGAAAAGTAGGAATGTGGAGTGATAAAGAGAAAAGTGATGAAAAGAGGCAGAACTTGTGTGGGTGGTATGAAGGTGTGTCGTGTGTGCCACTGCTGTTTTAGGAAAATCTTGGCTGGAGGTCACAGAAAAGCTGATAAATGTATGTTTCTGTATATTTTTTTATCCAAAACAGTTTTGTTTTTATATTTCAATATTATTATGTTTAAATTAGGGCCGTCAAATGTTCTTTGGAAAAACTCTTTCCTCGCCAATTAGAATTTTTCGTCATTTATGTTATATGGTAGGGAGGCGCATCTTCTGAAACAGTACAGAATATCCAGATCAAAACACAGGCAAAGAAGAAGCAAAAACAAGCGATATAATTGGCAACAATCGTTACTGAGATATTTTGCCTTTATTTTTCTACAGTGGAAAGAAATGAAGATGCACTGTCCATAATTTTTTACAGTTTAAGTTATGCTCCTTTAAAATACCATGATCATCAAACATTAAACAGCACATATATATATATATATATATAAAAAGTTCCCGAATGAAATTTCAACCCAGAAAGAGGTATAGGACTGTGCAAGCTTTGGGGGTGTTGAAGGACTCAGTCTACTCCATCTATGTTTTGGTCATCATTCTGAATCAGATCCAGATGTAGACTTTGACAAAAACAAGATTTTCTCAGCTTATTGTTCAAAATTTTACTTTTTTTTTATGAAACTTACCTACATTCAAGTGTAAAAAAAAAATGCACGAAGCTAGAATGAAGCTAGTTCTTTGTTTAAAAGCAGAGGCTCTGTTCTTTGTTATATTGCATGTTCAGATATTCATAAAACAAAATATTCTAGGGGCCATGAAAGTTTTATGAAAATGATCAAAAATGCTGGAGCTGGCTGGCAACTTAAAATAAAAAAAATAAAAATAAATGAAAAACACTGGCAAGGAAAAAGGAAAGGAAAATATATAATGTGTGCAATTCATTTATTATTATTATTGTTGTTATTATTATTGTTATTTTGATTTATTAAAATATAAAGTCAATGGACTTTTGGCCTTTTAATAAGCACAGCTTGAGATAGAAAATAACAAGTTTGAGCATAAAAACACTGAAAGACATTGTAGTACATGTACATTTGATTTAAATTTTATATTACAATTAGTGCCATCACATGTTAATAGCGTGTGTAATTCATTTTTATTTGATTTTATATTTATTAATGGACTTTTTGCTTTTTAATGAGCACGGAGTTTTTAAAAAAAAATAACAAACTCATGCATAAAAACACTGGCGCACATGCGCTACAGAAATGACATTCACATTTGATTCAGATTTCATTTTGATGTGACTTACAAGAGAATTCACAAATCTTTGGAGATATTAAGGTCTGAATAAGAAATTCAAATGAAGAATTACATAAGAAACCTTCCCTTGATGCTCAGTGAGGGAATTAGGCCGTCTTTTAAAAAATGCTAACTAACCAACTTTACAGCTCTGTGCTTTGAATCTTCTCCAGGAACTGCATTCTTATTGCTACCTGCAAAGGTAATTGGCAACAACAATGCACTTTATGCTTTTTCTAGCAAGTCAACGTGACATATGTTTGCCAAGTAAATGTTAAAGTAAACGCACACGGAAGCTGTCGAGTGTTAATTCCCCCGACTGCTTGTTCTCGTTGCAGATGGACTCGAGGTCATCAATGGTGTTAAAAAAAAATAACACAGCTTGATTGTTATTCAAGAGAAACTGTTATGTGCGCTCTCTCTCTCCCTCTCCCTGTCTTTCTGCCACAATAGACCACATTTCATTAGAGGCATCAGCGAGGTAATTCAGGATAAAATATGGAAGCCAAATTGCTTGGCGTGAGATGCCTTTCAAAGTAACGGCGTTGGAGGCCTTGTTAATAAAAGAATGGAAAACACTCCAGATGAACACGTGCACTATGGGCCGCCTCTTCATATGGCACATATTGATTGGGTTTCACTTCATCAGCTAGAGGATTTTTACGTCGTCCTCACAGGGTTTCGAATAATATGGGTTTGTATTTGTGATATAGGCAGGGCTTTTGTGACCTTGTCGTCAGCATTACAGTGTGTGTTGAGCAGATAAGGGGTGTGATTTTAAAGCCTCCGAGACAATAAAGTGGATAAAGTAAACCAACAAACACTGAAAATTAAGCATTCACAGAATATTAAATAAATAAATAGGAGAACGAAGGTATTTCCGATTCAAGACACTGTCTCTCCGTCTTAAAGGTCACGGATCTATTTGTGTTCTGTGGGGAAATTAGTCTTCCAAAATAAAAAAAAATTAATCTACAAAAACGTGGTTGAGACATTTGTAACAGTGGGATGAAGTAAAATCACTGTGACATCTTCATGTAATCAGGTCGGCGTGACTCAACCGCAACGAGCCGGCGTTTAACATTCAGACTGGAGCTAAAGGACAAGAGCCTGATATTCAGACCAAATTACATCTCTTGCATGACAGATTCATGCTGTTGCTATGATGCCCATGTAACCAAAACATATCAACGATAAGATGACCAATGACTGACCTTGATTTAGCACTGCATGACAATACGCTGTAAGGAAAATTACCAGTACCTGTTTTAACTTTACAGACATTTACTTCAAACATAAAACACAAAATAGAGCAATGCATAATTCAAACTACAGGTAAAACATCTGAGAAAAATCAATACAGAAACTTTTCTTAAAGTGTAGATAAATATTCCTTGCACATCTGAATGTTTACAAGCATCTTATTTATTGCAACGTTTCGGTTCATTTGCTTGAGGCATGAATGAAACGTTGCAATAAATATTGATTTTATTTTTCAAGCTATTAACTTCTGTGTTTATGTAATTTGATCTCAATTCTTAGATAGCATAGCTATTAGAATAGTTATGCAGTTAAAACTTAGTTGTTTACTTAAATTCTACTATAACACAGTAGCTTTTGGAAGTTAGAAAAGTAATCTTATAATTTACAATGTAATCCTGTAAATTGACACTCCCAGAATTTTCTGTGATACACATTGCATTGAATGGATTTTAATTTTAATAATTGTTTTTTCTTAGTTTTTTCTCTTCTTTTTTTCTGTAAGTTATGTGTATTAGGGTTCTATGTTACATCTTATGTTGTCAAATTAACGTTTACTGCATTATTTTAAGTCATGTGTGATAATATGTTATAATATGTCAGTTATTTCAGTTAATGAATTTTGTTTGTTTGTTTTTTACTGTAAATTTAAGTTCAGTCTGTAAAACTTAAAATGTCGCAACCAGTATTTTTTAAAATTTAAGTTCAGTCTGTAAAACTTAAAATGTCGCAACCAGTATTTTTTATAATTTTTTTCCAATTNAAAAAAATAAATAATAATTAAAAAAAAAATATGAGGGAACAACAAAACACTAAACATGAAAAAAATGCATAAAAAAACAAAAGGTTCACAGAAATGAAATAAAAACATTTATTAGCTAAAACATAATCAGGTATTAATGTTTCATTGGTTGTCTCTTATTTTTGCATGTGTTCATAATTTCTTTGTATGACAGCCTGGCCGCACAATTTGGTATGTTTCATGGCGTTTTCACAAATAAAACAACTGACTCAAATCACAACTACACATATGCTGAAACATTTTTTTACAAAAAGTTATATATATATATATATATATAAAATAAAGAGGGAAGTCAAACATATTGATAAAACTAGCAAGGCCATAATGTCATATAGCTACCCATCTTCAACCATTTAGCTACACCGACCTGCCAAACTTTGATTTCAAATGAATAAAAAACCTCTTCCCTCTTAACAGTAATTTATGCACAGCCGCTGTCAGCAGAAACAAGCTCTTACATTGTAAATGTCTCTGAGTTGTTTTATCGCTCTTCTCATGCGTAGTTGGTGGTGATTGTGAATGAGGCCTTGGTCATCGTCTACCCGTGGCCAGAATGATGTACAGTGTGAGGCCGTGGTTAGTGGCATGAAGGAAACACAGGGAGGACAAACATTAGAATGCACTGGATTACGAGTGCCAGAGAGAGCAGCAGATGTCTGGTTCTCACTCTCTCCTCATATCAGCCCGGCTAAGACAGCTGCGGAAGAGAGCGTGGGATGTGGAATTGGAGAGATGGAGAGAATGGCCCATTATCATAACAGCAATACGGCAAACAATCAGGGAGAGAACGATGGCGAGACGGCAGAGAGTGGGATGCAGAGGAGGATGAGTACATATGAAGACAAGTGGAGAGAGAGAGAGAGAGAAGAGAGCAAAAATGAGAAATGTCAATGATCGAATAAGAAAAAGAAATGCAGGAGCTGAGAAAAATGGAAATGGAATAACAGCAAAGAGGCGACAGACAATTTTCTCTTTAAAATCCATTTCTCTTAAAATCCACCATTAGCTGCTATAGTTCAAAGAGAACATGGTGTACCTTTTAGCTGATTAGCGCTTTTCTGTGTTAAGGTTTGAAGTGTATATTTCAGATAATCACTCCAAAATCATACAAGCTTAACTAATTGAATTTATGAGTAAAATGATGGGATTGATCATGTTGTCAGTAGATTGAGTTAATATGACAGAAATATTGAGTACTAATTTAAACATTTTATGCCAAACTCTTTCAAGAAACTCAGTGGATGAATTAGGGTAATCTCGGACACCTTGACTCGCTTTGTACATTTAGCTGGGTGTGATAAAATCTCATTTGTTGGTCTGAAAAGTTGCGGTGACAGTCGCAGGAACCTGCAGAAGTCGAAAGTGCAAAAATGTCTCATGATTGACCAAATTAACCAAGTGCTTTTCCATCAACAAGGTGCTTTAGCTGGTACAGGAGCTGAAGACCAATATAGCTCCCAATTTGTTCATTTCTACTAAAGAAAATGTGAAAAAAAGGGCCTTAAACCACCTGGTTTAACATCGTTGCTAACCAATGTTTAAGAACAAGATGGCAAAAAAACTGAACCCCTCTCAACAAAGCTATTTAAACTGAAATGCCTGATGTCATGGGGCACAACAGAAATTCATTTGACAAATAACATATATGTGAATTAATTGCTTTGAATTTTATTCATTTTATATTTACATAACATGTGGCCATTGCATAAAACCTTGAGCATAAAGATGCAGAATTAAATTGCTTAAAATGTTAAAATAAACTATCAAAAGTTTGGTGTCAGTAAGATTTTTTTTTCAGCAAGGATGCATTAAATTGATCAAAAGTGACAGTAAAGACTTTTCTATCACAGTTTCCACAAAAAACGTTAAGCAGCAAAACTGTTTTCAACATTAGCTGTTTCCATTACCCTTCAAATTGCTCAAATTGAAATTGCGAATTAAAAATACGTGTATGAATGGAAACGTGTCAATTTTGCAAAAACTCCCATATCGCAAAAAAGTTTTTACGCTCACATAAGGTGGTTTTTCAGGTAATTCGAAAAAGGAATATTTTGCAAAACTACAATGTAAACTTTTTTTTTTTCACATTTACAGGCAAACTGCAATGGAAACAGTTTTTTTTTTTTTTTTTCATTTACAGGTCACCTAGCATATGTGAAACAAAATGGAATGGAATACTTGGCCAGAGACCTACTGTCACATCAATGAGCACAGTTCTGAACTGCATAGGGCAAATATATTTCATGATTTGGCATGAGCTGATACAACTAGTAAAACTAATATACACCAATCTAATGCAAGTTGAGTTGACATTAAGTTAGCCTCAGGCTTTGTTTTGACTTATCGCAAGAGGAAAAAATTATTTTTTAGTCACATAAGATTGGTTAATGGAAACACCGTCATTTCACATCAGTTTTTTTATCGACATTTAGAAAATATCGCAAAAGTTTTGTGCAAATCTGTAATGGAAACCCATAATAATAAGAAATGTTTGTTGAGCAGCAAATCAGCATATTAGAATAATTTTTGAAGGATCATACTAAAAAAAAAAGCTTTGCCATCACAGGGAAAAAATAACTTTTTAAAATGTGTATATTAAAATAGAAAACAGTTATTTTAAATTGTAATAATATTTCACAATATTACTGTTTGCTGTATTTTTAATCAAATAAATGCAGTCTTGGTAAACATGAGAGACTTCTTTCAAAAACATAAAAAATTTAACAACCTTAACCTTTTGACACTAGTACAGTATATATTGCTTGCTTGTGGGCAGATGATGCAAGTAAAGAAGACAGTTATGTCATCACTTTAAGTAAGCTGACCTACGACTAATAAAGTTGGCAGTTGTTTAAAGTTCTAGTGAGACAAAAAATGTTTGGTAGATCCATAGGGTGAGAGAGAGAGGAATCTTGAATATTTTTCTCAGGGAAAGGCCACAGGCCTCGCAGGAGGCTACGTGAACGCACAGTAATGAAGAGTATTCTGCATAATTAGAAAAGATGGATCTGCCCAGCATATACAGCTCTGAAACTCATTATCCATTGCCGGCTGGCCTCTTTGTCCGGTAGGAAATCGGCACAGACAGATCTGGGGCCAAACGGGTCTTCATTTATCAGGCAGGGATTAGCACTGGCTTAGGTTTAACAAGCAACTGATTAGCAAAAGTTTTTATTCAGACAAGAAACCATATTTAAACTCTTCCCAAACATTTATCAAGACATCTATTGGTTTTGGCATCTTTTTCATCAAAACGTCAGCAGGTCGTTCTATATTCTTACATGTATGTATTTCACCTAATCATTTGTAAGTATTTGCATGTCTTTCTTCATTTTACAATACCATTATACAACAAGCAAGTTTGCTTCAAGCATATCAAACACCACCCAAATAAGTAACGGTACATTAGCTCCACAGCTGGGGGAAGGCATCAGTATTTGGGCCATTGCTCTGGGGTCAAAGAGCCATCCATTACTGACAGACTCCACAGGACTATGAAACACTCGCACAGCTGCATCTCAGTCTATAAACTCACCAAGCACAGGCAGCAATGTCTAGAGGGACTCATCACTTCTGGATTCAATCTTCTGGTGTTGAATGTACCACTTCACACTGAGATTAAGCTTCAGCAGCACCTCTGATCTGCTTCCTCCGTGATCTATCTGGAATAAGAATTATGATATAACGAGAAACTACATGAGTGGAGATGACAAACAACTTCTTACAATACAATGCATGCCATTATTTCCTCGAGAAGTGTTCAGGATCAATATCTTGGAGAAAAGACAGCCAACTATTCCCCTCCACTTTATTAGGAAGTTATATTTAGAAAAGAAAAAAGAGAAAGAAAAGCAATTCCATTGTCAAATTATAACAATTTTGACAATAAATAAACTCAAAACTATTATTGCAAAATGTGCGTTTACACAAACATTTTGATGACATTTCTGTTTAGTGGTGGCATTAAATAATTGGCCTTAACCTTATATGAAAAAATGATGACATTTAATTTATAAAATGCTACTAACAAAACTCAAAATGGGTATCTTTAACTAAACACTGTCAAAAATAAACAAGAAGTAACTACACTGTTTACATCTCACTGATTTTAATCAGTGAGAACCATCTCATAAGAGTCATTTGTTTGGGAATCTCTCTACGTGGACTACACTGGTTGTCCCGTATGGTTTTAATTCACTAAAAAGAACGACTCATAAGAGTCAATTATTGAGGAATCACACCGGGTGGCTGAATGGTTTTGATTCACTAAAAAGAACCAGTGCATAAGAGCCCTTTTTCAGGAATTGGTTGGACTACACTGTTGTTCTGTATGGTTTTGATTCACTAAAAAGAATGACTCATAAGAGTCATTCGTTCAGGGATCAGTTGGACTACACTGTTTGGCTGTATGGTTTTGATTCACCAAAGAGAACCAACTCATAAGAGTCATTCGTTCAGAATGACTTGGACTACACTGATTGTGCTGTATAGTTTTGATTCACCAAAAAGAACCAACTCATAAGAGTCATTTTGTTTGGAATCACTTGGACTACACTGGTTGTGCTATATGGTTTTGATTCACTAAAAAGAACAACTCATAAGAGTCATTTATTGAGGAATTATTTGGGCCACACTGTTTGGCTGTATGGTTTTGATTCACCAAAAAGAACCAACTCATTAGAGTAATTTATTCAGAATCACTTGGACTACACTGCTTGTGTTGTGTGGTTTTAATTCACTAAAAAGAATCAACTTATAAGAGTCATTAATTCCAGAATCAGACTGCACTGTGAGCCCCAGTAGCCATTTCACCCTATCAGAATGCCATAAAATGAGCATGTCTTAAAACATAGATTGTACTCTTTGTTAGCAAGTGTAAAATGAATGTTAACTTAAAACAGCCCTTGGCAACTTCTGCGTGTCTAAATGTACATATGAATGTTGAAAGAAGTTTATGAAAGCTTGATGAGCCATTAAAAGCAGTTCTACAGTCCGTTTCTGTCTTTTTCTCACTCGCTAGTGACGGATTCTCTGCTCAGGCCCTCTCACACAAGCTCTGAACTAATGTAAGAGTACTGCTCTTGTGTTGTGTGAGATGGCCTCCTCCTCAGATTCCTGAACCCGACATTAATTAGTTGTTCCAGGCATCTCCAGACGAGTGAGGTGTGTAGAGAGTCAGTGCTAGAGCTCCACAGATAATAATATGATCATTTAGCTCACCAGGTAAGATCAATGTGAGACTGTACATTATCTGTGTCAAAGGTTAAAGGTCTGGTAACACTAGTAAGGCTTTAAATTGAGGTCTTCCACAAGTCAAAACATTCTTTCTCCTACAAAGAACATACAAGAACATATACAGGAGTGTAAGTACTGTGAAATCATATAACACTCTTACATGAGTTCCTCAGTTGATTGTGTAAGAATTGAAAATATCTAAAGATATTTTAAAATGAACAAAGACATTTGCTTTAGTGTTTCAACCCCCTCTCTCTTGCTACAAGGGCCATTTGGAAGACACAAAGGTGTTGATAGCGATCAAGCCCTGTAGGCCAAGATGTGTGTACATCGGGGGTCTACAAATGGTCACACCTTTAGTACAGTGGGGGGAAGTTTTAATCTTCTGATTGGTCAGTTTGAATGTCTCACATTTGGGTTTCGGTCACATGGTCAAGGAAGGGATAAAAGAACATTGTAACTATCGCTCTGTCTCTTTTTCTATGCTCTGGGCTTTTTTCTATGCTCTGCTCTTTTGCTGTCTCTCTCTCTCTCTCTCTCTCTTTCTCTCTCTCTCTTTCTCTTTCTCTCTCTCAGGTAACTTTTAACATACATGCTGTATACGATTAATGGTATATGATTTTATCATCTCATACATCTATTTTGTAATAATTTTAAGTGTAACCATAATCAGATATTGTCATTAAACCCTTTCTATTACAAATGATGTGCTAACTAGTTTTGATTCAGTATTAACTTTAATGTGCTCCCTATTGCAATACAGTATTGTCACACTATAGCAACGCTCTCCCACATATTTTGCTATTGTAACTGCGCTTATTTCCGTCGTTGGTATAAGTTGCAGTGGGTGGTAATAGACAAGAAATGTACAGTTTTCTACCATCTTGCTGATAAAGTTTCTTTAGTCGCTCGGCAAACCTTACAGCCTGAACCCCTGTAGGAGTTCCACCCTTACAATTGTAAGTGTTTTTTTGCCCCTCACATCTGATATGAATACATTTGTCTCTCTGATAGTATTAGTCTGTCATGGAATGTTAGAAAAATGGTTCTTTACATGAAACATTAGTTCTATTTAGAACCATTATCCTCCTGAAGAATCCATTCATGCTGAAATGGTTCTTAGTGTTGGGATTAGGGTTCTTTATTCCCACCCTTTTGTTTGTTAAATCTGTGACTGGTTTTCTTGAGCTCAAACATGATGTCCTTCTTAGTATGCCTATAAATTTTAATTTTAAATTGTGACTCGTTTCCAATTATACTGTCCTTTTTTATCATGTAGGCTATAAGACCAGGTACTGAACATTTTATCTTTTAAATTGTGACTGGTTTCCAATCTGTCCTATTTTTGTCTTTCTAATTTATTTAAAAAACAAAACAAAACATGTAGCCTATTATAAGATCAAGTTGTTGCATGCCAAAGTCTTTCACTCAAGAAACTCATAGAATGAAAAGGATTGCAGTGATGCCATTCAAAATCAGCCAAATCAAACCCACAGAGTGTCCGACTACAACTTTCAATCTCTCTCCGTCTTGTTTTCTTCATGCATCACACTCAATCTCTCACTCTCTTTATCTTGCAGCCTGTCTCGTTTTTTCTCCGCCTCTTCTCGTCTGATGGCTGTCATTACACTCGTTATGCTCTTCTCGAACTCCTCACTCAGCTCTCTCTGCTGTGTCTGACAGAACGTCTCAGACCGCTGCTATGACTGATATCACCCAGCCGCTTTTTCTCTGCTGGCTGATCTCATCCCTCTTTCCCTCTCTTTTCCGTTTACTCTTAACATGCTCACCGCACTGAATCGTCTGAGCACAGCCTCATCTAAAGACTATCGCAATCATCGTCTTTCTCTCTGTTCTGGAACTGATTGGCTTGACAGCTCCATTTTAAACAGAAGGATGTGATTGTGCTGTACAGTGTGGTATGAACACGCATGGCACTTCTCCTGTGGATGCACCACTTCCTCCTCACGACTGTCAGCTGTGACACAAAGCTTTCGTGGGAAACAGAGGTCGCTGCACCAGTCTGCGGGCCGGATGGGGTGCGATGAGCCGGAGAGAACGCTCTTTGTGGCTACTGATGCTTGGATGCTTTCCACATCCTGAGCATCCTGTAGAGGAAGCCTTTTTGTCATTTGTGCTTATGCATTCAGAAAAATCTTTGTAATTTAGCCTCAAACATAGCTAAACATTAGCAATCACATGTATCACTTAAAGGGATAGTTCACCCAAAAATGAAAATTCTGTCATAATTTACTCACCCTCATGTTGTTCAAAACCTGTATGAATTTCTTTCTTCTGCTGAACACAAAAGAAGATATTTTAAAGAATGTTAGTAACTAGACAGTTGATGGCACCCATTGATTTTTTATAGTACAAACCCGATTCCAAAAAAGTTGGGACACTGTACAAATTGTGAATAAAAACAGAATGCAATGATGTGGAAGTTTCAAATTTCAATATTTTATTCAGAATACAACATAGATGACATATCAAATGTTTAATCTGAGAAAATGTATCTTTTTAAGGGGAAAATAAGTTGATTTTAAATTTCATGGCATCAACACATCTCAAAAAAGTTGGGACAAGGCCATGTTTACCACTGTGTGGCATCCCCTCTTTTTATAACAGTCTGCAAACGTCTGGGGACTGAGGAGACAAGTTGCTCAAGTTTAGGAATAGGAATGTTGTCCCATTCTTGTCTAATACAGGCTTCTAGTTGCTCAACTGTCTTAGGTCTTCTTTGTCGCATCTTCCTCTTTATGATGTGCCAAATGTTTTCTATGGGTGAAAGATCTGGACTGCAGGCTGGCCATTTCAGTACCCGGATCCTTCTTCTACGCAGCCATGATGTTGTAATTGATGCAGTATGTGGTCTGGCATTGTCATGTTGGAAAATGCAAGGTCTTCCCTGAGAAAGACGATGTCTGGATGGGAGCATATGTTGTTCTAGAACTTGGATATACCTTTCAGCATTGATAGTGCCTTTCCAGATGTGTAAGCTGCCCATGCCACACGCACTCATGCAACCCCACATCATCAGAGATGCAGGCTTCTGAACGGAGCGCTGATAACAACTTGGGTTGTCCTTGTTCTCTTTAGTCCAGATGACATGGCGTCCCAGTTTTTCCAAAAAGAACTTCAAATTTTGATTCGTCTGACCACAGAACAGTTTTCCACTTTGCCACAGTTCATTTTAAATTAGCCTTGGCCCAGAGAAAACGCCTGCGCTTCTGGATCATGTTTAGATATGGCTTCTTTTTTGACCTATAGAGTTTTAGCCAGCAACGGTGAATGGCACGGTGGATTGTGTTCACCGACAATGTTTTCTGGAAGTATTCCTGAGCCCATGTTGTGATTTCCATTACAGTAGCATTCCTGTATGTGATGCAGTTCCGTCTAAGGGCCCGAAGATCACGGGCATCCAGTATGGTTTTCCGGGCTTGACCCTTACGCACAGAGATTGTTCCAGATTCTCTGAATCTTTGGATGATATTATGCACTGTAGATGATGATAACTTCAAACTCTTTGCAATTTTTCTCTGAGAAACTCCTTTCTGATATTGCTCCACTATTTTTTGCCGCAGCATTGGGGGAATTGGTGATCCTCTGCCCATCTTGACTTCTGAGAGATGCTGCCACTCTGAGAGGCTCTTTTTATACCCAATCATGTTGCCAATTGACCTAATAAGTTGCAAATTGGTCCTCTAGCTGTTCCTTATATGTACATTTAACTTTTCCGGCCTCTTATTGCTACCTGTCCCAACTTTTTTGGAATGTGTAGCTCTCATGAAATCCAAAATGAGCCAATATTTGGCATGACATTTCAAAATGTCTCACTTTCAACATTTGATGATGTTATCTATATTCTATTGTGAATAAAATATAAGTTTATGAGATTTGTAAATTATTGCATTCCTTTTTTATTCACAATTTGTACAGTGTCCCAACTTTTTTGGAATCGGGTTTGTATTTTTTTTCCTACTGTGGAAGTCAATGGGTGCCGTCAGCTGTATGGTTACCAACATTCTTAAAAATATCTTCTTTTGTGTTCAACAGAAGAAATAAATGGATACAGGTTTGGACCAACTTGAGGGCAAGTAATCACAAAATTTCAGATGAAGTCAGATGAAATTAAAGGATAAATATGTCAAAAAATGAAAATCTTGTACTCACCCTCATGTTGTTCCAAACCCCTACAACTTTCTTCCTTTCTGAAGCCATTCCAAAACAGTACAGGATTTTTTTCTTCTGTGAAACACACACACACACACAGTTTCACTATCTTTGTAGGGTCTCTCCATAGAAATAATGTTTTTTATACTAAACAAACTGTATATTCTATCCCCTAACCCTAAACCTGGCCCTAAACCTAGCCATCAAGCTTTTTTTTTTCTTTCGTTTTTACATTTTAATATTATTTGTAATGTCCCCACAAGGTTTCTGGTATTGCCATCCTCGTGGGGACAAAATGTCCTCACAATGTATCGAATACCTGAACCACACACACATGCACACACACAAAAGCGAAATGCGTTTTGAATAATGTACTGATCACTGTTTTCCATGCAGTTATGAATAATGAATGAGAACTGGAGCTTCAAAAAGGACCATAAAAGTATGATAAAAGCAGTCCATATGGCACATATGCACTTTATTTCAAATCTTCTTAAGCTTAGAATAGCTTTGTGTGAGGAACAGGCTGAAATTTAAGTTGTCAGCGAAAAAGTGTTCTTGATAAGAAGACAGTTCTTTGCTGAACCTAAATATAAAGAAGCTTTTGAAGCTATTTAAAACACTAAACTGAGCATTGTAGCAACATTTGGTGGAGTATTAGAGCTCTGATTTGATTCAAGTCACTCAGTTTCCATTATTAAGCAGTGTACAATACTAAAAATAAAGGTTCCAAAAAGGAAGTTTTTGCAGCGATGCCATAGAACCTTTTTGGGTTCCCCAACCTTTCAGTAAACAGTTCTTAAAAGAATGTTTTTTTGTTGTTGTTGTTTTTTTTTTCTTCTTTCGAGTGTGATAACAATAATCTAAATAACTTTTTTCCACTATAAAAAACATTTTGAGCAATGGAAAGGTTCTATAGATGTTAAAGGTTCATCAATGCCAATAAAGAACCTTTATATTTAAGAGTGTATGATGTCCTTACGATGAACTAACATCAGCTTTGACCGTAAGACCATGTTACATCAACAAACAGTGTGCACTCTAAAAACTGCTGGGTTAAATATGGACAAAACCAGGGATTGGGTTGTTTTTACCCAGCCATTTTTTTCAACCAATTTTGGATTTATTTTTTTAGCCAGCAATATAGTAATATAGTAAAAGGCGTGTTTTTGCTCACCCCCAAATAGGGGCAAATTTGTGGGGTATTTTAAGCTGAAACTTGACCAGACCAGAGACTTATATTACATCATGTGAAAGAGGGCATAATAGGTGCCTTTTAACCCAACCTGCTGGTTTTGTCCATATTTTACCCAGCTTGGGTTTTTTTAACCCAGCATTTTTTAGAGTGTGTGTATGAGCAGCATTCAAAATGATGATTAAAGGTGAGTCGCCCTTTTTTAATTTGTTTTTAATTAATCCTCCTGCACTGCACATCCATCAGTGAAAGTCAAAGTGCAGCGCAAACACATTTCCTCTTCCCGACCCACTGATCTAAAACAAATAACAAAATCAACAGCTGAGTCCTCACAACAAATTACCATCAAATATTCACATAATAAAAGACACAAGCACAGCTACACTAAATCTGCTATGTAAAACACATCAAGTGCAATCGATGGGTAAAGGAGTACAATAAAATCAAGATGTTGTTAGTCAGGAGCCAGGTTGCTCTATGTTTCCACAACTCAACCCTAGTTTCATTGCAAATGAAATGGCTAAAATTAAAGTGCGGCTCAAGAAAAACCTTTAATTGGTGATTCATTAGTTAGGACTTATAAAACAGGTTGTGTTGCTGCTATTCAGACTAAAGTAACTCTACAGAAATATAGTGCACTCATAATTAAAATAATTTACTCACCCTCATGTCATTCAAAACCTGCATGATTTTCTTTCTTCTGTAAAACACAAAAGGAGATGGTAGGCAGGAGGTTGTTGCAGCTCTTTTCTATACAATGGAAGTATAGAGTAATCATGAGCTGTCAAGCTCCAAAAAGGACCAAAAAAGCAGCAAGGTACATAAAAGGAGATGTTAAGCAAGATTTCATGTCTATTTCAAGCTTTGTGTGGGGGAAAAAAGAGTGAAATTTCAGTCTATTTCCACTGAAAACCATTCCTGGACCATAGCTCTCAGATCTCACTGGAGATTGACAACCCATGGTGGTTACTTAAAAAGAAAGTCAAAGTTTTGGAATGAATTGAGGGTGAATAAATTATGACCGAATTTTCTAATTAATTTCTTGCAATTAGCATGTACATTTGTGAAAGCGCCCATCACAAATGATTTGAAACATCATATTTTTGTACAAACCTCTCATAAACATCTTACAAAAAGAGGTTTCATGGATTTAAGGGTTAGTTCACCCAAAAATGAAAATTCATCAAACCTCAAAGGATTATTTCACTTCAGAATTAAAATGTCCTGATAATTTACTCCCCCTGTCATCCAAGATGTTTATGTCTTTCTTTCTTCAGTTGAAAAGAAGTTATGGTTTTTAAGGAAAACATTCCAAGATTTTTCTCCATATAGTGGATTTCAACAGTTACCAACATCAAACTGCAGTTTCAATGCAGCTTCAAAGGGCTCTAAATGATTCCACCCGAGGAATAAGGGTCTTGTCAAGCCAAGTCAAGTCAAGTCAAGTCAAATTTATTTATATAGCGCTTTTTACAATTGGTAATTGTTTCAAAGCAGCTTTACATATTAGAAGCACAGAAAAAAGATAAGTGGTTAAAAATAAGCTGTACAAGCAAGCGTGGTAATATGTAACATATACAAGATGGTGCTACATTAAGCCAATGTCGGCTGACTCCCAGGGGTGGAAAAAACCCCCTAGGAGAAAAACCCAG
>RJVU01053127.1:604601-662339 GCA_003731715.1 Anabarilius grahami
ATATGCTAATTTTTTGAGATAGGAATTTTGGGTTTTCATGAGCTGTATGCCAAAATCATCAGTATTAAAACAATAAAAGACCTGAAATATTTCAGTTGGTGTGCAATGAATCTAAAATACATGAAAGTGTAATTTTTATCATTACATTATGGAAAATAATTAACTTTATCACAATATGCTAATTTTTTGAGAAGGACCTGTATGTATTATTTTATTGCTTTTTAAAAATCAAGAATTCACATTGGTTATCTGGATAAAAAAATTAATAAAAAAAATCTTCAAATTAGGAATAAATTATATACAGAAAGCAAACCAAGAACATTCCTCATAACTGAAGCAGTCAATGATGCAAGTTCACAGACATCTGCGCAAAAACTCCCGTTATAATCAATAAAGCTGAACACGTTGCATAATGAATCTCTTTTTACATTGTATCTGAAAGAATTCTGAGAGAATTTGTGAGATTGGAGAACTAAGTCAAAGAGATTTCTTCACTAGTGACTAATCGAAATTCTTTTGATGGGCCATTCATGTGCTCAACAGATATGTTAGTGATTGGTTATAATGCTGAACGGCAGAAAAAAAAAAAAAACGAGACATAAAAATAAGTATTTTGGTGCAACATGAGCACATTTAAATGTAATGCCGCAATCAACACTTTTTAATTAATTTTCACTTTAACTTTGACAGTCGTAATTGATTTAGTTTAATACTGCAGGGGCATGTTTTGCTGCTGTGTTTTGTATTTGGGGGCGTTTTTGTCCCAAGCCCACATTAATTTCCGACCCTGCATACTACATACAACAAAATGCAGCATCTGGCGAAATTAATTTACATTATTTCTTTTATTATTATTATTATTTAGGCATTTTGCTAAGTTTGTGCTCCTGTATCTCACCTGGTATTAGAAATACCAAGACTGTGAGCTTGATTCACATGGAACACATGGACTGACAAAACAGAAAGCAGTGCAAGTTACCATGGATAAAAGTGCCAATTGAATAAATGAAGAGTTCAGATGCAAAAGCCTCTAAGTGCCATCTGAAATTTTCTTCTAAAGTGAGCATTTTTATCAAGCTCGTATGTTTATGTCCAGTTAATTCACTTTAATGGCAATGCAAATGACCTATTAATTGTCATAAAAGTGAACTTACTGAACTTAAACATATGAGCTTAATAAAAAAGCTTTGATAAAAATGCTTATTTTAGAAGAAAATTTCAGACGGCACTTAGAGGCTTTTGCATCTGAACTCTTCAAATATAAACTTCTACTATTGTGCTAACTTTAGCCATGCAACTCCCTACACAATCTTACCATCCAAAAACATCGGTAAATTTGATGTCAGCAAAAAGTGCAAGCTGACTGGCAGGCAGAGAGTGTTTATGATTGGCTAAAAGGTTGGGCTGCCCCCCTGCTTCGTTTTTGCTGTTTACAGGGCCTAAAAGATGTGTTATTTCTTAGCACACATATTTCAGTGATATCTTTTAGGTAAAAAAAAGTGCTTACAGCACCTTAAACTTTTAGGTTAACACATTTATAAAAATGCTGTGGCACTGAAAAAGTTGATAAAGAACATCACATAATCCTCCTCTTCCGATGTGCAGGGGATTGTGGGTAATATTAGCAAAAAAAAAAAAAAACTTTAAAACTCTACCAGAAATAGTAGACCATCTGGGCACCTTTGGCATAGAATTTTAAACAAAGTATGATTTGGGACACATTAATCTCACAAACTATTTGTACAGACTGGATATGAATTGTGCCGGAGCCAGTGCTGATGGCAGGTGGAATCGTAGGTCATGTGACTGTCATAGTCGTTTCCTGCTCTGTGCCGCAGTCTGTCAGTTTGGATCCGTATCGAGGGTTTGTTTTATTTTAACGAGCTGTCATCTGTTTCTGAGCGTGCTGTGGTAAACGTCAGATCCTGAGAGCGGTCGTAAAGTAGAAAGAGATTTGGCTCTTATCCGGAAGTGTTCAGAGGTCATAATCCCGTTTGCTTGAGGAAGGCCGCGGTTCAGACAGCTCTGAGATGTATTTCAGAGCCGGACAAATTCTACCTGTCAGGATTATTGATTTGTCAATACATGAGAGGGGCACAGTGAAGCCCCGGCAATAGAAAGGGCTTTAACTTCACACTGCAGAGAGAAGAAGGTTTTTCCACCATCTCCACTTGGGTCTGTGTTTGTTTATTGCATCTTGTTAGTAGGGCATTTGTATATGAAGATTTTTATGTCATGACCGCCAGCTGCCCGGACACGAGATGAGAAGCATCTGTCATCTGAGAGAAAAGTGCTGAAACACACACATTCCCTTTAATATATTCTTCTTGAAGACCTTCATTAATGCCTAGTATTCATCATACAAGGAATGTATGCCCATCACACAGTGTGTATAATACAGGACAGTCATAATCGAGACAAGGAAACCTCGCATCCAGGAAATTTAGATGTTTCCTGAAACCTGCCAAGCCCCAAATCTCATTAAATAAAAGGACCATCTGTTTCTCATGGCCAGTTGCTTTCAGAGAGCTTTGAATTATGCCGAAAACATAAATCACACTTTAAGCGAGGATCATACCAGAAGGTGAATATATGTTTTTTGTAATAACTTTTCCCAAAGCAATAAACAGGACAAGTATCAGCAACACGGACAGAAAGAGAGAAGAGCGTTTTAAACAACATTACCTGATGTCAGACGCCCCAAAGCTCATCATTCTGACACAACTGTCTTCAAATGACTTTATGATCGGAAAATCGAAATGTACAGCCTAGAGGCTCTTGGCACAAAGTTTAGTTCACTTTGCACTTTATCTGATCAAGAACTTGCCACTTAGAAAATAAGAAATCATCTGACCAACATGTAAAACAATTAGCTTCAGTTTGAAGACAGTAAGTAGGAAATGTATGTTGGCTTTGTGGATATAATTCCCGCCCATCCAAATGCAATAAATACTAAGTGCCTCAAACAAAACTTTTGTTCCAAGGATCTTTCAAACATTGTCAAATACAGCTGCAGAGCCAATAGAGATGCACAGATCAGGTAGGCTAATTCACATATGCTGCTTATTCTCTCTCTCTCAACTGCGTTAACTGTATCAACTGTATTATTCTCCTATCAAGGCTCAAGCCTTCATTGCTAGTTCTGAAATGACGTTTTGGAATTAGCAACGGAGGCTTGGGATAAGATGCGTAAGAAATTAGCCCCACACACAAGAGTGTTTTAAGGACAAAAACCTGACAAATGTCTTGAAATACAACACCGGAACAGTGTCTTGAGGTGTGGTAACGGTAGTATAAGTGGAAAAATTGACTCCGGGCCATTGAATTCTTAGAGTCGTGTCCGCATTACCACCTCAGGTGTGCATTATTTTCTAAGATTTCAACGGCCCGTCATCAATTATTCCTTACATATTACTCAGCACCATAAAATTCCATTAAAATACAAATTTTTGAACAAAATAGAGAGTCGGACTTGTAACCCAAAGGTCATGGGTTCGAGTCTCAGGTCCGGCAGGGATTGTCGGTGAGGGGAGTGAATGTCAAGCGCTCTTCCCACCCTCAATACCATGACTGAGGTCAGACCCTTGAGCAAGGCACCGTACCCCCAACAGCTCCCCGGGCGCCACAGCAATGGCTGCCCACTGCTCCGTGTGTGTGTTCACTGCTGTGTGTGTGCACTTGGATGGGTTAAATGCAGAGCACAAATTCCGAGTATGGGTCACCATACTTGGCCACATGTCACATGTCACATGTCACTTCACTACAATTACATTCATTTTACTGAAAATTAAAAAAAAAAAAGTTAAATTTTAGGTGTTCAGCTACTTTTGACCAGGAGTGCGTTTCCCGTACATCGACGTAACCCGCTGCTTCACTACCATAGTACAATACATCGTTGAGCAAATCAACTAGCTAGTCAAGACTGTTTCCTGAAACCGTACTGTCGCAAACCTGTCGTTCAGCCACATTGGTTGATGATATCATGTAATAATTTCTTTAAATGTATCCATTTGAGATCGAATTAATGCTAGATTTTTTGCTATAAATTACAGCCATGGCATCTGATGACTACTCAGTTATTTTGCTTTATTTCCAGATTTAATCATTGGCTCATTCTTACATACTAGAGCACGTACGCATATGCGCATTCTTCAAAAACGTTGCTTAAAATCTCTTGACAAACTAAAATTTGTATATATTTGAAATAAAAGATATACAATGTACTAAATGTCAGCTTGCTTATTTTGCTCAAGATAATGATTTATCAAGTCCACGTCATAAAAACAGGAAACTATGCTTCTAACCACAGCCCGAGAGCTGTCGTTCCAACCACACAAGTTTGCGATGCAGTTTGAGAATGTTCGTTTAAACGATGGTTTCAGGAAACACCAAATCGTTGAACTATGTTAGTAACGACGGAACTTGCGATGTTAGTTCGCTAATGATACTTTTGGGAAACGTGTCCCAGAAGGAGTATGAGTATGACCCCTTAATGAGGAATAACTCAAATTAAAAACTTTATCTTGGCAAATTGTGAGCATTTATATGTGTATTATACAGGTATTGACTGAAATAATTTTGCATTAAAATGTTATAAACTTTAGAAATATATTTACATATATAAAAAATACACACTCTGCAGGCCTAAATCACATGTTTTTATGCATATACTGAAACCAAAACCGCTGACTCATTTACTTATTTACAATGATAGAACTCTGTATCATGAAAGGGAAAATTAGTGTATTTAGACAGTCACTGTTAAGTAAGACATGTTCCTGGATCAACACATTTTGTTGATCCTGGAACAACATTCCTGTTCAAAATTTAGTCCTAACCCTATCCCTACCACTAAACCTAACCCTACCCATAACTTATCCCTAAAATTAGAGGGAAATGATGATAAATAACACTGATGTAGAAGCACCTAACCCTGGTTGTAAGTCTAAACTTGACATAAAACTGTAAACTTGCCTCTCAATTCTGATTGGTTGATTGGAATGTTGTTCCAGGATCAACAACAATGTTGAGCCAGGAACATGTTGTACTTGGTGAAATCACGTTCACCATATTTAGACATCACTCCTAACAAGTGCCAGATGACCAAAATAAATAAATAAATAAATTCAAACCACATAATGGATGGGGTTTGGATCAAGGCTGTATACAGTAATTTATATGCCATGTTTTTGCTGTTGAGGCTACAAAATAAATAAAAAAACATAGATTTGAGGAGAAAAATAAAAATGTGCTGCCTGTTTGAACAAAGCCATCGTGTCCTTCAGCTACACACTGCCTACTTTAGCATACTGAATGTCACTTTGTACTCGATGTTATACAGTGATGACTACAGTGTTATGTAGGCTGTGCAGTTCAGTGTGTGATTGAAAACTCATTGGATAAGAGAGAGAAACAGTGTTTGTATTTACATAAACAGAACTAGTCATGTGCAAAGCGTACACTAAACGCCCACATACACGCGTCGCGCCAACACAGATGCATCCTAACAGCATCACACACGGAGCTACGCACGATGTGTGAGTTATATGTTATAATTCAGCTGTAATCTCTGAATTTTCAAACTTTCGGAAGAGATTTATAAGTCTGGAGGGAGAGAGCATCAATCTTCCTCTGGCTTTAGCCGTGTGCTGTCACAAGATAGATGCTCTCAGCAGCCCCCCCGACACCACAGAGCGGTCATATCGGCCTCCGTCAAGCCTGGCTGACCACTGCTTCCCCAATACAACCTCTAGCACTTAAAACCCACATCCTCAGCTCCCATCCACATGCCCACCCTGAGGCAGGAGGGTTTTTGTGGATGTGATTTTTTGCACTTGCACACAGATATGTGCAGGAGTCCGTATTTAAGCCTGTCATGCTGACAAATGGCTGTTTCAAATTAATTTCTCCTTTAATGTTCACATTTTTGCTTTTTCAAATGAACCCTATGACTTAGTCTCGTTAGACACATGCCATTTGCTCTGCAATTATACAGAACCACACGGGAACCACCGGAATTGAATGCTAAAATGTTAGATTCTAGCTTTGCTGAGTCACAACATTTGACATTCAAGCAAGAAATGGACATGATGTGAATTTTCTTGTTTGGTAAAAAGTAAGGTGGATCTTTGCACATATTTTAATGAGGATTTGCGCCATTTAGAATGCTTATTATGAATTCAAATGCTACATGAATTTCAACTGAAATTCGAATTTGTATGTAAGGAAACAGAACTGAAATTCAAAGAAATTCATGACTTTTTTTAGATTGGATGGATGGATGGATGGATGGAAATAATTGAAAGGGAGTCAATTCTTCAGTTTTGAAATTTCTGAATTTCACAAAATATTCATCGGCATGCATACTATATTACTTGTAATGAAATGATCTCATCTTTGCATTGATTCTGATCTGAAGGAAGATGGCGGTGAGTGTTTTGACTGCTCATGTGGTGCTGAATGCAAAGCCAGCATAAGCTTCGCATTATTTGAATTCATGGGCGCTGAGTCACAGCGGTGAAAGGCATTTGAAAAGATGCCTATTTGGGTCCTATGGAGCATTCAGGCACCGAGGGTAAGCTTGCCTCCTTGACTTTGTGAGTTTGTGTGTGTGTTTTTAAGCTCACAAAATGGCGCTTCAGTCTAATGTTGTGTTCCCACAGAAGCCTTTTAGCCTCCGCCTGATCACTCAAACACACAGTTCCAGGATTTCAATGGATTTATGAGCCATTGAGCAAAAGAGAGAAAAGGATTTCTGAGTGACAAAACACAAATTGGATGTTATTGCTCTGTCCTTACAGTGCTGTTTTTTTTGTCCATGTTTTCACATGCCACAGCTACTGTTTGAAGGGTAAGAGCTCTTCAAATGCTCCAAATCAATATATGAGATGTTTTAGATCAACACACACTCATTCCATGCAGCAGGTTAATAGACTGCGTGAAAGAGGACAAATCTCATCAACATGTCATGCTATTAGAGATGGCTCAAGCGTACATTTGTGCTAATGACCAGTAGACATCGTCAGTAAATCAGTTGGTGGCTCTATAATATCTCAGTTTAATCTGATCACCATTGCTTAAAGGGATAGTTCACCCAAAAATGAAAATTCTGTCATCATTTACTCACCCTCAAGTAGTTCCAAACCTGTTTGAGTTTCTTTGTTCTGCTGAACACAAAGAAAGATATTCAGAAGAATGTCAGTAACCAAACAAATCTCGCCCCCCATTGAGTACTATAGTATTTATTTTTCCTACTATGGTAGTGAATGGGGGTGAGATCTGTTTGGTTACTGACATTCTTCAAAATATCTTTCTTTTGTGTTTAGCAGAACAGAGAAATTCGGTAACACTTTAGTATAGGGAACACATTCACTATTAACTACGACTTTTCCCCTCAATAATCTCCTAATTTACAGCTTATTAATAGTTAGTAAGGTAGTTGTTAAGTATTGTGTAGGATTCAGAATGTAGAATAAGGTCATGCAGAATAAGGCATTAATATGTGCTTACTAAGTACTAATAAACAGCCACTATTCTAGTAATATGCATGCCAATAAGCAACTAGTTAAAAGACCCTAAAGTAAAGTGTTACTAGAAATCCATACACGTTTAGAACTACTTGAGGGTGAGTAAATGATGACAGGTCCTAATAAATATATATATATATATATATATATACATTTTTATATACAGAATTTTCAGTTTTGTACACTTAAACTTGTACACATTTGGACTTTTCCCAAACTATATTGCCTAACTACATTACTAAAATGTGTGAAATTGAGTGAAACATGTTGAAATATGAAATGTATAGGCTGGTAGGTAACCTTTAATTGCTAAATGTCTAAATAAATATAAATGTCACAAGGATGTTTATGCTTTATAATGTTATAAAACACTGTACACTGTACTGTGTGTTTACAAAGTAACATGATGAATGTTGCCAGTGTTTACTGTGAAATACTGTATTCACAATTTATAAATGTCATTGTTAGTTCATGTTAACTATTGTTGTTAACTTTTACCATTTATTATCAAGAAAAAATACAGAATAGACAGAAAAAGTATTTTGAACGAAATTTCTGAAAGTAAAAAACAAAAACAAAAACAGAATTGATGTAATAATTGCATGCTTTTCATAAATGTCCATAAAATGAAAATGAATGGGTTAAAAAAGCAGCATTTCAGAACTCATAGTGGCTTTAATTTTAAATCAGTGCCTTGATGATGGCTGTACAGCAGTTATGGCCTCAGGTATAAATGTATCTCAGTCCATCTGTAATGGAGTTTAATTATCCGCTCACTCCTCCTGTGACGTTTAATAACATTTAATAGACACTAGACAGCATGCCGGCAGCAGCCATCACCAGCTTTGACTGTGGCAAGAGTGACAGAACTGACAGAGCTTGGTGACAGTTTTACTGCGGCCCACACTCACAGATCGGTTTACACCACCAAAGGAGCTCCGTTCACACACACACACACACACACACACACACACACACACACATACCTACTTAACCACAATGTGAGGACGTATGACTGGATACCCTACCTTTAGGGACTACCCTTTCTGAAGGGTCTAGAGACTAAAGAAAGACATCACTGCGCTTCTGNAAGGGACGAATGCTAACCACTAGCTGACCTTGCCTTTCTTTTAGTCTGAGATAATTTATACAAATGTAAGCATTCTCTCTCTTCCTCTGCGTTTGGACTGGCTCAGGCAATTCTTGAAGGTGGAGAGGTCTTGCTTCAAGATATCCACCGTGTGAGTCGTAGAAATCAGACTGCTTTTGTCCTTGGGGAGTCAAGCACGCTGGCAAAGGGCAGGGAAGTGTCTGTGTGTGTGTGAGACAGAGGGAGTTTAACACGGCAGTGAGGGCATTATCCAAACTGAAATTAAAGATATGCCTTGGTTCGCTGCCTTTGTGCATTTCACAGGGGAGGTGGAGAGCAATTTTAATGAAAATGTACGTTTGCCTGTGAAAGGCTTCACACCACACAAGTAATGAAGCTCCGTCAATGAGCCCAAAGGGGGTAAAGACAGAAATATGTTTTTCTGTGAGAGTAAACAATTTTGCTAAACACTGACATTGGCGAGCATGACACTATCTGCCGCTCCAATAACAGCTAATGGCACGATGCTTAAAAATCACAGTTCTTCCTTCAGTAATTGATTCGCGTACATGATAAAAAATGTGTTCGCGAGAAGATGAAGAGGTTGGTTTCAGGACAATTTACTTTGCCGTTTCAGAGTGTCGTTCAAAAGAATAAATGGATGAAACGAAGTAGGGGAGAGGGAGAGAGAGAGAGACCAGAGTGGTGTCTCATGAAAGCTAAATGCTAATGGCATTTCTTTTCACAGAGTATTACTAAAAACCCTCATTCTTGGTTGCTGAAATATTCATGTTGCGCGGTTCTCACGGGTCGGTAAGTAGCGTATTTTCACAGGCGCTCGCCGGAATGTGGGTTAGATTCACTGTAGTGCTGACATGAGCGGAGGTAATGACGTGGCCGGGGGGTTGATGGGTGAACGTTCATCGTAAACTGATACTCTAGAGCTCTTTCTATCCTTCCATCTGTTTCTCTTTGTGTACTGCTGGTGAGTGCTGTGCATCTGCTGCTTCATACAATATTTCCACATTTAAACAAAGATTTTACAAAGACAAAAATAAGCCAGAAGCTGAAATTAAAACATGAAAATGATTTTTAAAAATGTGATTTTGTTTGTGAATGACAAGACAATTTCTACCCCACTAGTCTTGCGTAGACTGTCAGTATAATGTTTGTTCCCCACTGTGACTTTTTCATGTCAAGAGAAGACCATATGCTGCATTCTTTTCAATTCGGAAAGTCACAATTTTCAACTTAAAGTTTGGAAAAGTGCAATAGAAGTCAGATTTCCAACTTGGAAACTCAACCACTAAAATACATGGTTTTATTATTTAGGGTGATAGTTCACCCTAAAATGAAAATTAAAGGGATAGTTCACCCAAAAATTTAAATTTGATGTTTATCTGCTTACCCCCAGGGCATCCAAGAAGTAGGTGACTTTGTTTCTTCAGTAGAACACAAATTATGATTTTTAACTCCAACCGTTGCAGTCTGTCAGTCGTATATAATGCATGTCAATGGGAACTCCATCTATAAGAGTCAAAAAAACATGCACAGACAAATCCAAAATAAACCCTGCGGCTCGTGAAGACACATTGATGTCTTAAGACATGAAACAATCGGTTTGTGTGAGAAACCGAACAGTATTTATATAATTTTTCACCTCTAATACACCACTATGTCCAACTGCCTTGAGAGCACGCACGGCTTCCGGTGCGTGAGGTGTGTACGCGACTGGAGTAGTTTAAACATGGTGCCTGTAGTACAACAGTTGTTATACAAATGGAAGTAAAGCATAAACAAACATGGTTTTATTACATCAAAACTTCATTTTATTTTGTTACTTTTCGTAAGGGCAACTTTACAAATAAAAAGGACACATACAAAGATCTTGTTCACATACCTCAGTTGGATGTGGAAAAACCATTGGTACAGCTGATGGTTTAAGTCGTATGTGATCCTCTCCTGGGTATGTAAAATCATCAGGGGAAAAATGATCGCTGCACACCCTCGACAACTTTAATACGTTAATGGGTGTGTTGATATCCAGCCGAAGAGCAATCAATCATAACTTCAGGCGAGCAGGCTCAGAAATTGGGAATAACGTTACGTGGAAAGTCACCACTCCCGAATGAGTTCGCGCGAGAGAATGTACTCTTTTAGTGTAAAGTCGGTTTGAACAATCCGGTTAAGCGCAAGTAAGTACCATTTTGATTAGCCGTCGTACCTACAATGTTTGTGCACGGTGTAAACAATGAGTGACGTATACACGTGAGAGATCACTTCCGGCACTTGCGTAAACTATGGCAGTCACGTACACAAGTCACACACCGGATGCCGTGCGTGCGCTCAAGGCAGTTGGACATAGTGGTGTATTAGAGGTCAAATATTATATAAATACTGCTCGGTTTCTCACACAAACCGATCGTTTCGTGTCTTAGGACATCAACGTGTCGTCACGAGCCGCAGGGTTTAATTTGGATTTGTCTGTGCATGTTTTTTTTACTCTCGTAGATTGTGTTACCATTGCCATGCATTATACGACTGACAGACTGCAACGGTTGGAGTTAAATATCATCATTTGTGTTCTACTGAAGAAAAAGTCACCTACATCTTGGATGCCCTGGGGGTAAGCAGATAAACATCATTTTAAAAACAAATTTTCATTTTTGGGTGAACTATCCCTTTAAGTCATCATTTACTCACCCTGGTGTTGTTCTAATGTAATATGCCTTTATTTATTTTTCAGACCACAAAAGGAGAATTTAAAAAAACAACAAAAAACTCGCATTCGTAAAAAAGATGCACAACTTGGGCCCTATTTTAACGTTCTAAGCGCATTGGTCTGAAGCGAATGGTGTAGGTGCACTTAGGGCGTGTCAGATTCCTCTTTTGCTAGTTTAACGACGGAAAAAATGGTCGGCGCACCAACATGTCCATGGGGTGTGGGTGCATGGGCATGAGTGCATTTACTGTTTAAACAACGTGGGCGCTGGATGTGAAGATGATAACTGCGTCAAGCTGAAATTAGCAAAAAAAACAACACTTGTGTCGTGTCTGGCGTCGCATTGCGGCGGGTGTATGATAGGGCCCCTTGTGTGCTTTTTCTGGGCGAGTTGGAGCACAGAAGACCAACGGCCAAGGTCAGGATAGGACTTTAGAACAACACAAGGGCACAAGAGTAAATGATGACTTAATTTTTTTTTTTAGGGTTCACTCTCACTTTAAGTAACTGATTTTGCAGAGATGCAGATGTATTATGTAACATGCTCATAGGGCGATGCAAAAGTTAATAATACAAATTTAATTTTAAGCATTAGTGAGTCAAAGTTGACTAAACTGAACAGCCTCAAAAAACAAACAAAACAAAACAAAAAACTATTGATATCTTTCATAGATGCAATGCCACAAAACCTTGTGAAATAACCTTGTGAGATTAACATTTGATTTTAAGCAATATTGTGTCAAAGTTCCTACAATGCATGATTAAAAAAGAGATAAGGTAAATGGTAAATTATCCGCTCTGTTGATAATTCAGCCTATTGTAATATTCGTACAGTTTGTTCAAGATAGTGAAATCGTACAAGTTGACAAAAACATACAACCTAAAACCATTAACCATGATCATCATTTGAAAAAAAAAAAAGTCATACATTTGTGTATACAGGTCTTGAAGTCTTACAATTCCTTACGATTTCATCATCTTGTACGAATTATTATGAATTGTGATAAGAGTATGTTGGTTAGTTGCTCTTCAGAAGGCTGTAAACTCAACTAAACACGTTTTTTGTCCCAGCAGACAAAAAAAAACTGTCACACGTTGACTCTTGGAAATTACTAAAGCTCAATTTGGGGAGAAATCAACAAAAGTTCTCCTGTTTCACCTCTCGTCCTCTCGTGTCTATTTCTCAACAGCAACAGGAAGGGGGGGAAAAAAACCCATGAGAATCTCTCTGCTGTCTTTTTTTTCATTCCCAACAGCTGTTGGAGGCCCTCATTGATTAAAGAAAAGAGGAAAACACACTCTTAACGCTTCAGTACTTCCACTTTATGCGCACACACACTCGCAGGCGCCCCGAGGCTCTCAGGATGAGGCCTAAATAATTAGTATGTAGAGAAGGCCATCGAGGGTGAAAAATCCTGCTATTCATTAATTTAGTTTTGTGTTAATGCAGGGCAAAACCTGCACACCTCCCAGCCTTCCCTACTGTTCATGTGTGTGTGTGTGTCTGTGTATATGCACCACTGCAGCTCCCAACCATCACCAAAGCTGTAGGAGAGACAATTAAACTGTGAGACAGAGAGAGAGAGAAACAGGAAACTAACAGACATACAGCAATGAGAACCCATCAGGAGAATACAATCACTACACCACAGGCCTGTCTGCATGAAACCATGGCTTAATCTACAGTCTTCCTCTCATATATGTACACAGAATAATTATTGTCATGTGGTGAAATATAGTTTATTTGGCGGTCTCTTACATACACTAGAGGGTGCTCTATGAAAAACACACCATACTATAGCTTTTTGATGTCTAGTCAACTTTGAAGTTTATTCAGATCAAGACCTGCCCACTTTGACTGGAATGGGCCTGACAGACATGTAAAGCAACCAACAACAGTTCATTTCTTAAACAATGCATTTCTGGCTGGCAAAACTGATATTCAGCCACTGGTGGCGCTCTAGCTATTTTGTTAATGGTTGTACAGACAAACCCATAGAAATGAGTAAATAATTGACACTTCGCTAAGCCCTGCCTTAAAGTGGTCATGAATTGAGAAATCAACTTTTCCTTGAGCTTTTGAAATATAAGAGGTAATCATACTATAAGAATATCCTGTAAGTTTCAGAAATGATGCAGGCTTTTACTTTTTTTCATTTTTACTTTTACGATATGGACTCGACAGTAATGCAACAACATGTAAGTAACTGTGTTAATTCTAATGCCTGATCTGATATGTAATGATTCATGTACAGTCAGATGTTCTTTGTCTATGTGTCAGTAAATCAAACCAGTGAGTAAATGGTCAACTTCACGTTGTTTCTCTTAGTAGGATGAAAATCTGTTATTTAAACGGTGATTAAATTATATATAGAAAGCGCTCTAAGGACGCTCTCTTTACAATCGCTAGAGCTGTCAATCAAACAGCGCAAGTTTATCAGATTCGCACCAAAACTCCCATTTTATTCAACGGATCACTTAGTTACATCGAGTTTGCACTGTTATGATGAAATCTTTTGTTCGTGTGCAGAAATTGAGTTTCAATGACAAGATCCCTGCTTTCATGCGCTCAACAACATGTCTGTGATCGGCAACAATGTTCATCACTGCATGACCTTTCATGCGATCTAAATATAATGCCATAGATCAGTGGTTCCCAACCACATTCCTGGAGGCCCACCAACACTGCACATTTTGCATGTCTCCTCAATCAAACACACCTGATTAAGGTTATCAGCTCATTAGTAGTGACTCAAAGATCTAAAATGGGTGTGTCAGACAAAGGAGAGATGCAAAATGTGCAGTGTTAGTGGGCCTCCAGGAATGTGGTTGGGAACCACTGCCATAGATTTAAGTGTAATGCTATAATAAACACTTTTCAGGATTAGTTAACCTTGAGAGCTGTAATTGTAAAAAATGTGTCAACGTTTTTGAGAGAGTAATACTTAGCTATTTCATATTGCAAAGATGTTAGTCAATCACAGCAGTGGGAGTTTACACTGAAGTCTCACAGCAGACATTTCCCTTAAAACAGAGAGTTCAAATAAGAGGGCTAAAGTCAGGGTAGGAAAAAGGTATTTTATTTCTAAATGATGACAATGTTTGATGAAAAAGCATATTAACATTATAAGTGCACCCCAGGAAACATTACAAAACAATAAAACAATGCAGTTCATGACCCCTTTAAAAACATCACTGACCAATTCTTTCTCAGGAACAAGTCAAATAGACTTAAATGTGCAATATGTAATATTTTTGCAGTAAAATATCCAAAAACCACTAGGCGAGTGTTATATATTTTGTTCACTTGAGTACTTACAATATCCCAAATGTTTCCAACTATTTGTAAATCGTGCGAAAATTGCAATTTTAACCAAGGCTCCGGGACGTGTGAGGAGTCGCCTGTCAATTGCGTCATACCCGCGTTATCCTCGGTTTCCGTTTTTATTTTGTAGAAACCATGGAAACACCAAAGATGCTTTAATATATTACATGTTATAATAGACAAGGGAACAACTGTTTTGATATATTTACAGACAGAAAACTAATCATAGTTATATAGCTCAACACGTTTAGTCTTATTGTTTAAATCTAATTTTCTTGATTTTTTGCGAGTACCATGCTTTTACCATGCCTCAGAGAAAACCACTATTTTGTCAAGTAGCTAACACAGCATAATCAGATGCAGCTTTATTTTTAGTAACAGTAATACAGCATTTTCTCCATCATACAATACGTTTTAAAATTAATTGCATGCCATTTATCAACACAAGCCATCCAATAATATAATTTTCAACACTCTCAAATGTATCTAATATGATAAACAGAGCTGTGTTACCTCATACTCATGACCGGAAAAGAGGAAGCGGCACCGGCGACTGTGTCATAATAAAAGTTCCGCTGCTCGTGAGGCGTGTGTTGCGCAATCGCTCCAGCGGCCTCGTTCAGCTCCCACAACACTTGGTCCTGCTCTGCTTCATACTACAGTAACGTTAATAATCGCATCCATTAACATGATTTCTTCCCGAGTCCTATTCCTATTCTTTTGCACCGTCCGTTGAGGTGGAGACCACATGTCCCAGGATTCCACTCTCAAACTTGGCGTCATCAAGCTACGCCTTTGTTTTGAATAGGCTTCTAGAGACCTCTAGTGGACAGAATTCTTACATACTGCACCTTTAAAGGGATAGTTCACCCAAAAATTACTCACCCTTGTGTCATTCCAAACCCATAAGACTTTCATTCATCTTCGGAGCACAAATGAAGATATTTTTAATGAAATCAGAGAGATTTCTGTTCCTCCTTTTACAGTCTATTCATCCAAAAATTTTGAAAAAGTTCATAAAGAGATTGGAGAATAAATACATATGAATCGAGTGTTTTAATCCATGTCTTCTGAAGAGACACGATTGCTTTATATGTTGAACAGATTTATTTTATGCTTTTAGTCACATATAAATATTGATCTTCTGCGAACATAAACAGAAGCTCAAAAGTACTTTCTTTGAGTTGCGAGAACATACCGCAAGTGGAAACTCAAACATGCTGGCTTAAAACACGAAAATGAACAGTATTGGTCACTTCTGTGACCAAATTTAAATGCTGTAAACACGGATGATCAATGTTTATATGTAAATAAAAACATTTAAATCTGTTCATCATACAAAGTGATCATGTCTCTTTCGAAGACTTGGATTAAACCGCTCAATTCATATGGATTTATTTTAAGATCTCTTTATAAACGTTTTTAAGCGTCAGTGTTTTGGGTGAATAGACCTTCAATGGAGGGACAGAAATCTCTCATATCTTCATATGTGTTCTGAAAATGAGCAAAGGATTATGAAGTGAAGTGAAGTGAAGTGAAGTGAAGTGAAGTGAAGTGAAGTGAAGTGAAGTGAAGTGAAGTGACGTGACATGTGGCCAAGTATGGTGACCCATACTCGGAATTTGTGCTCTGCATTTAATCCATCCAAGTGCACACACACAGCAGTGAACACACATACCGTGAACACACACCCGGAGCAGTGGGCAGCCATTGCTCCGGGTGTGTGCTCCCCAGCGCCCGGGGAGCAGTTAGGGGTATGGTGCCTTGCTCAAGGGTCTCACCTCAGTCGTGGTATTGAGGGTGGGGAGAGCGCTGGACATTCACTCCCCTCACCGACAATCCCTGCCGGACCTGAGACTCGAACCCATGACCTTTGGGTTACAAGTCCGACTCTCTATCCATTAGGCCACTGCCCCAATTATGGATTTGGAATGACACAAGGGTGAGTAAATGATAACCGAATTTTAATTTTGGGGTGAACTATCTCTTTAAGCATGGAAATTATCCAATATTGTTCTGCCTTTGTCACTTATCTTTTTATATACTTTATATTTACATATTGATTCAGGTCATAGCAGTGTTGATAACTAAAGCTCACAGTATGTAGTGAAAAATGTTGTAGAAATATAAGGAAAGGTTTTGTTCACTTATAATAATATGATCAGCTGTAATCACATTGAAATAAGGCTCCTCACTTTTCATTCGACTGCAAGAAGAATTTGCTTCGGTTCTGATTCAGTCTCCAGTTTTTAATCACATTTCTGCATAATTTAACAATTTCTGTAAAGTAAAACAGCAGAATTTAGCAAAGGTTCAGTTTCACAAACCTTGCAAACTTAGGCGAAATACTTTTGTTTTCCCATGCAGCACAATGATGCAAACCAGTGCACCCTCGCTCCTGGAAGTTGTACAAAGTAAACCAATCAGATTTGAACTGCAATTGCCACCAGCTCTTGCCATTTTTGTTGTGCAATATGCATCTGACTCACTGTGAACGGTCTGGCATGCTGTCTGAGACCAAAGACCACCATAATTCACCACAGGGTATATTTGCCCCTTGACCCTTTTTCCCTTTATTTGGAAGTGACAGTTAAGCATGTGCGTCTGACTGATAGCATATCAGTTAATATTCCTTTTAATTTAATGTTATTTATCTTCATATTCCAGAGCTGTTTTTCCACATTTAATGCATTATTGTGAAGATACATTAACAGAAATCTGATTTATATGACGCACCTCATGTGTGATCATATGTCTTTTCCTGTTCTTGCAAGCATGCTATCACTGCATGAAGTGTTTCGTAAAGGAGGCTCTTTTGCAGAAGATGAATTATGAGACTCTTTAGAGGACAGGTTTACAAACACAACTCCTGATAGATATACTCTACACTCTCATTTTATAGACTTGTAACCTGCAAATGGACTGTTCATTTAGTTAATGAACAAATACACGTAACAATGGGTGTATTATGGGCTGTGCATGGAGATCCCTCATTAATGCAGACTCATGCACAGTTACCGTGGTAATGGACGATGCGCTGGTGAGATTGTCACACGTTAGAAGGAATAATTGCTTCTCTTTATGCCAAATCACTGGAGCATGGGGAATGAAATGACGCTTTATTAGTGGCCCAAATTTCAATCTATTCTAATGTAATTGTGCAGCATGTCAATAATGCAATTTTCATCCAGTCACTCACTGATCAAGTACAGATATAATGTATAATACTACAATACAAACAAACACATGGGAATTCATTTTGACTAGTTTACTAGCCATCCAGATATGTAGTAGACTAGTTGGCGGATCAGTGTTTACCTTATGTAAATGACTCAACAGAAGGCGTAACAGTGGATTAGCGGTCTTCACTGTTTCTGGCAACTCTAGCGCAGTGTTGATGGAGAGTGTGTGAGAGCTGGTGAGAAAGCAAAGTACGTTATCTCTCCAAACTGGAAAAACCATCATGTTCCACTCGCTTATAGTTTCTGTCAGCCAGTGGGTGACACTTAAATTGCTACAAAGTAGTTAGAAAGAATTTAGGCTTTACGCTACATGTCTGCAGCATTGTACGCTTATGCTTTGTGAATGCAAAGTGCTTTGGGTTTGCTGACAATAAATATATTGGCCCAATAGGTTGCATCTTTTCAGTGAATTGGTTGAATTGGTTCACAAAACTAGTCCGAATGATTTGATCACGAATTAGACCTAATGAGCAAGCGGTTCTTCAAAGAAGACCTTACATGAGTCACTGAATCAAGATCATGTCAGACATTCGTAGTGAGTGAAGAAATGATGAGTGCAATTGACCCTTCTCCGGGAGTTTGATTGACAAGCGATCTAACCAATCAGAAAGCCGAATCCGCCATTTTGTCCGACAAAGCAGTCAGGAGTTAGAAGGTTAACCTCGGTGGACTTAAACTTGAAAAATGGTGTGTATTGACGTCTTTCTGTGTTTGAAACAACATTCCTTCTCATGTTAATTCATGTTTATTTGATGCTATAAATGAACTAGTAGGAAGAGATGATCGGTTTACGAGCCAAACAGTTCTCTGATGTGACGAAAGTAAGTTGATAGTCAAACAGCAGAAAATAAAAAGTATTAGAAATATGTATACAATTGACTGTATGATTACCAACATGTATGGAGAGTAAAAAAAAAAAAAAAACACATTTTATTAAAACATTCAAAACATCTCTGCTGAGTGATTAAATAAAAAATGGATTTTAGTATTAGTTCAGGTAAATGCAAATTCTATTTAGATTCTTTGGGCCTCATTCATGAAACTGGAAATTCGGAGTAATTTGCACGTGAAATGACTTTCCTGAAAACTCTCCTCTGTATTCACAAACACTTCGTACACATCAGATTTGATAGTTAAACGTGTATGTTAATGAATTTCAATCATTTGTAAATGGGGCCCACGTGCACGCTCATTCACAATGGCATAATCCCCGCCTATGACATACAACTATGTAAATTATGTGTCCAGAAATGCTGTGGAATCTTCTGGACTCCCTTCTCATAATTGGCTAAAGTATATTGCATAAATGCAAAAGACTAATAGGCCATATGCCTAACAATAAATATTCAATAATCGGGCTGATTTTGGGCCGATTTCTCCCCTTCCGACAATCCTAGGTAATGTCCCAATTATCTTGATGGTTCTACAGATTATCTTTTCAGATTTTTTCTGTGGTGTGAAGTGTGTTAAGAGTGACTGAATCTGCTCGGAAGAACGTTGGAGGCTCCCCGATTGCGAATCGTAAATATTCAACAGAAAACCTGATGTGTGGGGGGAACCCCGAGAACAAACGCTCGCACGCTCTGGAGATTATCACATGAGACAAAACAATATCCAATCAGAAAGCAAGCTGACAAGAGACAGAAGCATAACAAACGTAGTCATGGCGCAGCACAAAGTTAAATGGATTTGGACAGCAGAGATGGAGGATCAGCTTGTCGATTTGTGGCAACATACCAAAATCTTTCCAAACACTATCATCGCAGTTTCTTAATGCCTATCGTCCGCCGTGTTTATTCTGAAGTCTCGAGAGATTTTGGGAGATTTCCCGTGTTCACAGTCGTGTGTGGTGTGCTGTCTTTGTCACATCATGGCACACCACACACTATAAGAGCAAAATGGGTAAATCTTGTTTTCTCTCACATTTTGAATGTTTTCAAAGTTTTCAAAAATCTTTTAGTGTGTACCCAGCATAACATGCATCCACCAGAGCATTTTTATCCAGCTGAATAAATGCCTGGTGCTCTTCTGAAAATGGCGAGCAAGTGGCCAGCGTTTTTCCAGCTGAGAATCTTTGGTTGCTATTATTTGGAATATCCATGGCAGTAACGTGTTACTAGTATCTCATTTTGAAGAATATTACTGAATATAAAAATGTAGTAAACAGCGATGTTAACTTTTTGTTGTACAATTATGATGATTGGTCGGTGTAGTATTTGTCCTGCCCCCCTCCACTGTGATTGGATGGCTGGGTAAAAAAAAAATGAGTGACGGGTTTTGCGTTTTACCCATAGACTGTAAAAAAATATGGACGTAGTGTCCGTGACGTCACCCGTAGATTTCTGAAGAGCAGTTTTGAAGCGAAAATGAGGCCGCTGCCATCTTAGCAGCGCGTCACCGCTCGTCACTACCGGATAACTGAAAATGGCGGGACGTGGTTGGAGCCCATGATGTGACTGGTTGCTGAAACCACACCCGTCTAGCTCGACGTGACCATGTTAGCAGGCAAAGAAGCTATCTATCTATCTTAGATACTATCTAAAATATTAATGAAGATAACAAGTTATATCATTAGAAAGTTCTAAAAGGTTTACTGTCAATCTACGGTGTTTAAGATATACAGTGGGTACGGAAAGTATTCAGACCCCCTTAAATTTTTCACTCTTTGTTATATTGCAGCCATTTGCTAAAATCATTTAAGTTCATTTTTTTTCCTCATTAATGTACACACAGCACCCCATATTGACAGAAAAACACAGAATTGTTGACATTTTTGCAGATTTATTAAAAAAGAAAAACTGAAATATCACATGGTCCTAAGTATTCAGACCCTTTGCTGTGACACTCATATATTTAACTCAGGTGCTGTCCATTTCTTCTGATCATCCTTGAGATGGTTCTACACCTTCATTTGAGTCCAGCTGTGTTTGATTATACTGATTGGACTTGATTAGGAAAGCCACACACCTGTCTATATAAGACCTTACAGCTCACAGTGCATGTCAGAGCAAATGAGAATCATGAGGTCAAAGGAACTGCCTGAAGAGCTCAGAGACAGAATTGTGGCAAGGCACAGATCTGGCCAAGGTTACAAAAAAATTTCTGCTGCACTTAAGGTTCCTAAGAGCACAGTGGCCTCCATAATCCTTAAATGGAAGACGTTTGGGACGACCAGAACCCTTCCTAGAGCTGGCCGTCCGGCCAAACTGAGCTATCGGGGGAGAAGAGCCTTGGTGAGAGAGGTAAAGAAGAACCCAAAGATCACTGTGGCTGAGCTCCAGAGATGCAGTCGGGAGATGGGAGAAAGTTGTAGAAAGTCAACCATCACTGCAGCCCTCCACCAGTCGGGGCTTTATGGCAGAGTGGCCCGACGGAAGCCTCTCCTCAGTGCAAGACACATGAAAGCCCGCATGGAGTTTGCTAAAAAACACCTGAAGGACTCCAAGATGGTGTCTTGTCCTTCATGTGTCTAAATATTACTCCTCAGTATAGAAAATTGACATAAATATATAAGAATCCATCAATATTTCTCCAAATGTGCATGCTTTTAAGCTAAAAGCCTATATGAAATGCCATAGAGGTAACATAATTGTTCAGACACTTTGCATCACAGAAATACATTATATTTTAAAGAATATAATAGAATACCATTATTTTAAATTGTAATAATATTTCACAGTATTGCTGTTTATGATGAGCTGAGGCATTATTACAGAGGGTTTTTTTCACAGCCTCCTGACTGAAAGGCCTCATTAATATGCAAGTCATTTCAGGTCATTATTATGTGATTCTTTTGTCTTCTCAGGTGTAAATGACCCATTATTCATGATGATTCACGCCTCCACGCATACTGTGTTTCTTGACAAAAAGTGTCTTACAAAAACTAAATCAATATATTTTTTTATATGAAGGAGTAGGCAGCATAATTTTTACATAATTCTGAAGCAAAAACTCTAGTCTACAACCTCCAATACCCAGAAGTCTTGTGAACACAGATTTAATATACTTTTTTTGGCCTTATTTCAGTGACTTAAGTTTTTAGTTTTTTCAATAACCACGCATAAACATTATTCCTTCAAAAATACAAACATGTACATACATATTCCTCACATATTATGGTAGCCTAGTTTGTGCTGAATACAGTGTAATGACACTTTTGTCATTTATATGTTTATGAACAACTGAAAAAAGCACAAATGTCAGGGCATGTCAAAACTTCTCCAAGCCTCAAATCAGCCTCAAACTCCAGAGGGTTAATGAGGAAAAAAATGAACTTAAATGATTTTAGCAAATGGCTGCAATATAACAAAGAGTGAAAAATTTAAGGGGGTCTGAATACTTTCCGTACCCACTGTAGATGCTCCAACACCAGTAATTAATTTGTGTGGGGTGTGCAAATAACAACATGAAAAATCAAACGGGACTTCATACCTTTATAATGAAATAGAGATCGTGAGATGAATCCAATCCGTGGCACTTGGGTAAAATATGAGTGTCCATTGCAAAACAAAAAACAGTACTTTTTGTCCACAAAAGCGTTAAATGCATGAAATATTGATATATTATCCATTGTTTGCATCACATTTCTTCTGAATGATCTGCCCTCCATCATCGTTCTTCAAGAAATAATGCAATCTGAGCAGCGTTTATGTTGCAAAACTGTAGATGATCGTATCTATATCTAACAAACAAATGAGCCCGTGTCCAAAGTATAATTTTTCAAAATAGTGCAGCAGTTTAAGTTATAATATCCAAGCAGTGCTGTTGGAGTTTTATATCCTCCTGCTATTGTCATTGTAGTAAATCTCAGGAACAAAACTTTTAGCCAATGCCAAGACGATCCAACAACGTGTGTTCTGTTTATCTTTCGCATGCGTGCACATCTACAGTACACAGATGCACATCTGTCTCGAATATTATGCAGCAAGCCATATTTCATAATTGTATAAAATAATCTAGAAAAAAGCACAAATAAGGCTGAGATGCCAAATTCAGCGTCTGAAATTAGCTGCTGAGGTAACATGACGGCTCACAGACAGCAGCGGCATACCTGTCACTCTAGTGACCACGCACTTAATTAGGCAGAACTTTAAGGTTTAATATAATTTAAACGGATGAGTTATAAAAAAATTCACCCCCCTCAGAGTTGTCATGAAGGGCAAAATTAGCTATATAGACCAAAACCACAATTTGAACCAGGCTGAAAACATGTTTTTTTCTGCTGTAAATTTGGCCGTTTTAACATGGGACTCAATGAGATTCTGCTCTCTTTTGCAGCCTGTCCCTAGCGGCCAGTCGATGAATCGCAGTTTAAGTCACTTCCGTATTGGCTTCACGAGAGACAGGGGGAGGTTGCCGCTTGGTTTTACCCAAAGTTGAACAGTTTTCAACTCTAAGCTACATAAAAGGCAAATAAACTTGTGATATATTACTATGGTACATACAGTAGTACATCAAAATGCAGTGTCATCAGTTTGCCAAAAAGAACGCAGAACATTCAAATGTTTTACGCACCATTTACACATGTAGGGAGCAGGTGTAAATTTCTTTCATACCAACATTTTGAAAATACGAACATTTTCATGAATCCAAAAATTTACTTCAGTTGATCAGTTGAACTGAGGCTATAATAAACTGAATTTGGACACATGAAATTACATAAACACTAATTAAACTTAATAGAAAAATCAAATAAATACTAATATGTGCTTACAAATGGCTTCATTGCAACATTATAGGGCTTATAATATGCCACGTCATGATATCAGAGACCATGTGATGGCATAAAAAAACTGCTGAATCGCTTTTTTGAATCACTGAAACGAACTGATCAAAAGAATCGGTTCACTGGAAATGAGTCAGGCTTCCCATCAACTAATCAATTGGTTGACTACTCGGTTCATCCACACACACGCATAAACTTGCGCTGAAAAAAACAAACAATATTGCGCTTGCATATTTCTTTTTTTTTAGCTGTTAAATGTCACGCTTTGCTTGCTTATCTTTGTTTACACTCTGCTGGATAAAAGACAACATCCAGACAATGATAATTGAATTGAACAGATCCCATGTTTCATGCTAATACAAACATCCCAGATATACTGCAGAGAGTGTTATCACAGCAACCAGAATCAGACAGAGATGCGAAAGAAGGTTAAAAGGTAACACACACAGATGCAACTCGGTTTATTCATCTGCAACCCTTCCTTTGAGCGAGATAACACTCTCAACCTCAGTGTGTGTGTATAAGAGATAGGGGTGATAACACTCACAGAGGAATATTACCAACCAAATTGAGGTTATGTGGGAATATGCCTGGTGCACAGTGATATGACTGTGTTTTAAAGATTACATAGAATCACCAGAGTTTAATATCTCTGTAGACGCATGTATATTTCTGACGTATGTGCGGCGTCACACTTTATCATTGCATACACACACGCTCTTGTCCCTTCACAGACAAAATGATCATGAAAATGGCCTAAGTAATAAACACCGTCACAGGACATTTGCACCAACAGGACCTCTGATAGCTATGACACACAGAGTCTTTTCTTCGTATTAATACTGATAAAATCACATATAAAGACCTTCACGCCAACATTGAACACATATCATGCCATTCTTTATCTCTACAGCTGCTTTTAGACTATAACATCAAATTCACGAGATCCAGTATTTTGAGACGCATCCATTTTTTAAATGTAAACCCATCCATTTTACAGTGGCCTCGTCTAATACTGACACCCTTGATAAAGATGAGCAAAACAGGCTGTTAAAAAATGTCTTTGCTCTTTATCATCTTTATCATCAGGCCGTTTACACAACTTTTTATGTATTTTGGCCATTCTTTTACATGACAACGGTGTTTTGTGGGCCTGAAAATGTGAACTTTTGAAAATGGGTTTAAAATTTTTTGGTTTAAAAGTTTTTGAAAATGATAAGGTTATAGTCTCCATGTAAACTACAAGAATGCGAATTTGTGAAAACAGTGACGTCATGTGCATGCATATTACATGTTCAGCGCGTAGTTTCTTTATGAAGTGACATCGCCAACTACTGGCCTTGCAGCATAATATAGCGTTTTTAGTCGTTTTCTCAGATCTGTGCAAACAGTGATAATTGTTTTTTTGTTTTGTTTTTTTAGTGCATCATTGTCATGTAAATGTACCCTTAGACTTTCATTAAGAAGATTCAGATTATTTAAAAATATATAAGTAAAATTATAGACAAAAACTGTAATATTTTTTGACAAAACTACACTACCGTTAAAAAGATTTTTGTTTGTTTGTTTTTGAAAGAAGTATCTTATGCTCACCAAGGCGTTTATTTATTTATAAAATTACAATAAAAACAGTAATATTGTGAAATATTATTAAAATTTAAAATAAGTGTTTTCTATTTTAATATATTTATATAAATGTAATCCTTCAGAAATCATTCCAATATGCTGATTTGGTACTCAAGAAACATTTATTATCAATGTTGAAAACAGTTGTGCTGCCTAACATTTTTGAAACTGTGATAGATTTATTTATTTTATTTGTTAGGATTTTTTGATGAACAGAAAGTTAAAAAGAACAGTATTTATTTAAAACAGAATTTTTTTGTAACATTATAAATGTAATGTTTATACTATCACTTTTGATCAATGTAATCCATCTCCAAACTTTTGAACGTTAGTGTAGTACCACAACCAAACAGTGAAATTAATTTAATGAAATTAGTTTGTTTCAGTTAGATTATAATGAAAGTTCATTGTACTTAATAGAAAAAAGTTGCGTGAACTCAAACTTTGATTGTAGTAAGCTGAACTTAAGCTGGGCACACATTTAACAACTAGCTAAAACATTCTGTGCTCAACACACAGCGATTGTTTTCTGCGACTGAAGCAGATTTAAATACTTACACACCGGATTTGAACACCGACTGTAATCGCCGACTGAACGCAACTGCCTCTGACTGGACACGTTTGAGCGCGATCAGTCATAAGTATCAATTTACATTCATAACCAGCCTTACAATCGTTAAGTGAGTCCTCGGCTTTATATGATGGAGTTATAGACTGTATAAGGAAAATAAATTCCACCGCTCTCAGCCCCGCCCCACTTGTCACAAAAATGTTAAGCTCTACTAACTTAAAAAAAATGAGTTTGTTTACTTAAAAGTTTGTTAACTTAAAGAGTATTCTGAACTTATTGAGTTTTACAGTGCTCTTGTTCTGTCATCATTGCTTTGTACCAATGTTAGTTTTTGCTTAGTATTATGTAACTTTATCACTTTGAGTTTGATGAACTTAAATCATTTAAGGCAATCAGTTTATTCAAACTATTTAAGTCGCTATATAGTTAAGACTTAGCTAGATTTGTTACCTGAATTCAAACTGAATGAGTGGAATAAATTTAAAACCTTTAAGTTGAGTTTACTCTAATGATTGACTAAACCAACACTAAAATATAAGTGAATTTATCTTAATGTATTTGAGTTTACAGTACTCATACTTATTGGTTTTAAAACTTAAATGGTTTAAGGCAATCAGTTTTCTCGAATGGTTTGAGTTACCATAACTTAGCGGGTTTTACAGTATATTGGCACCCCTAAAGTAAAAAAAATCTGAAGTATAATTTATTTTCGAATTGTAAATTTTTAAGTTAACCTGCGTGATTAGAGACATCTAACTTCCTGTTTACTGTTACTATTCTCACTATCAAGGCAATAATCATTAGGCATGAATCAACTAGAGATGTAAACAATAACCACCCCAGTACTCTGACCTGAACACAGTAAAAACACTTGTGGGATGACCTAAAAATGGAAGGAAAAAACATAATTCTTTAAGAAGAAAATCAGTTGGGTGTTCAGACAAATCAGTAGGATATGTCAATAATAAGTATCAAAAAGAGCTCAAAATCTGTGTGCTTTACGGTGCACAGACAACAAGATCAGATCTGTGCCAGATGTCATTAAAAAAAACAGGACTGGATGAGAGAGTCAATGCAGCCATAAGGGACAATTTTATTACCTTTCTGTGATGGCAGACGCCTTCGTTAATGTTTGATAAAACACTCCTTTTTACTTCCTGTCATCTTCTTTTATGCCGCAGCAGAGGAGATAATAAAACCGACTCTGAACATCAAAGCAAAGTGCACAATTACTAAAGACAGCCTATCACTCTTCGCGCAAATCACCATGTTTACCCAGACTTGTGTTGGCGGAGTATAATTTTAATCAGGTTTGATCTCTCTCTCTCTCTCTCTCTCTCTCTCTCTCTGTCTGTTTCTCCAGACGAGGACTACTGTAGTTTGTTTCGATGTTTGGGAGAGGTGTGACTGAATTAGCCTGTGCGCTGGGTGACATTTAAGAGATGAAGAGCGCACCGCTTCTCGTTCAGAGCAAGGATGACTGTTTTCCGCGAGATGGCAGAAAATGAGTCAGCGGGGTTCAGGGTTCAGAACTCGCTTTGATCTGTTCATTAGAATGTGTGTGGGTGCGCTAAACAATCACTCTGTCCAGATTGCAGGTGTGCGCACGAGTCTCAGGTGTTGTATGAAAATGAGAATCGCCTCCACAGGTGTTAAAGAGATCAGAGCTAATCTACAGCCTTCTGCATCCATCAGGCCTGCAACACATACACACCAAATCAACTTCTACTATCCATCACTAAGACAAAGAGTCCCCCCCTTTTTTGTGCATCTACAAAAGGAACCAAGACTAAATGAAACTGCGTTTGAATCAAGTTCAGATCTGTGAAGCACTTGTATTACTATAAATTTACATATATGTACCTATTGCGCCAAATTAAGTATTTGCAGTGTAAATTTTTTTACATTTGCAGATTTTTTTTTTTTTTACTATCACAGTAATGCAAGAACACACAGAGTACAATGGGATAGCCTGCTCACAATGATTTTGGACCTATTGTCTCACTACATACTCAAAAGTATGCTCTTTCCCATCACCAGCAAAGTACATAGTTTCAATGCAAAGAAGATATATACCAACTGGGATCTCACCCGACCAATTAGAATATGCATAAGTGGTCGGAGAGAAAGCACTGACCCAAAATGCTTCCATTGTTTATAGTTATTATGGACATAAATGTTTAGAGCTCAGTAGTAAACAATGAGCTGACTCTCTGGTGATATTGATCTGTAAGTGTAGGAAAGTGGAACAGACCTGCATCAGAGCCACAGTGGAGAGTAAGTGGGATGGCAGGGGGTGGAACAGTTTATTGGGTAGAGAGTAATGAACTGGCAACATATCAGCGGTTACGGTATATCCCGAGCACATTCGCTTACTGGAAACTTGGAATCCTGACCTCTATAACTTAATGAAGTTAAATTAAGCATTTATTTTTAATGAATAATATCATCCTGTCATAAATAAAGAGTGGTCTGATCATCCTGTTGATTATACACACTTCTGTTCAAAAGTTTGGGCTCAGTAAGATTTTTCAAAAGAAATTGATACTTTTATTGAGCAACTACACATTATATATATATATATACTGTATATATATATATATATATGCCTTGTTTTTCCCCACTTTTTTTCTTTTTAGTTTTTTTTCTTGTATATTGTTGCATTAACAATATTTTTGTAAAATAATAGATAGATGGATGGATGGATGGATATACAATCAGATAGATAGACAGATAGATATTCTGTTATTTTCTCTCCTGTCCTCTTCAGTCCTCTATGTGTGTGTGCCTATATGTGTGTGTGGGCTGAAGGGTTGTTTTGCATTTCAGAGCCTTTTTCTGAAACCCTCTTTATGTCAGAGCACAAGGACATGAGGTAGCGTGGGTCCTTGCAGCTAATTGGTCTGTCCTTCTCTTACAACTTTCTCTAACACTCTCAGAAAATAAATAACTAATGCACCCCTTGGTAGTCTCATTAGCTCCCTGCAAATCTCCCTTCATAACCTTCCTCTCTCGCACGCACACGCTCCAGCCCTTCTCTTTATCTTATTCAGTAAGTGCACCCATGAATAAATCTGGTGTCCGTTGAGTCAGTGGGCCACAATGGTCTCTCTTTGAAGGCAGCATAGGACTGGCAGTGCATTGTCTTTCCCAAACAATGGCCACTTTAGCGTGTTACCTCTGAGGGCTGCGTTAGCCATATGGCTGCCTCAGTTGTGCCAAGGAAAGCACGTTGGTCTTGTTGTGAGAGAAGCTGATTTGGAGTGTGCTTTTAGTGAGAATAGCCCTGTATACTTATCTCTCTCCCTCCTTCTCTCTTTTCCTTCGGAAAGAACAAAAACCTCCCCCTGTGCACATTAAGAGAGTTCTTGAAGTGTTTCCAAGCAGCTATTTCGATTTTAAATGGTCTCTTCTTTGACAATACACAATGGAACATCTATGGCAGAACTGGCAGGCCAGGCACTAAGCCATTGAATGACATTTGACCCCGAGGACAATATCTGGAGCGTACTACCTAACTTGGGATGTCACTGTTTTCAGGACAGCTGAATTGTGAAAGATGAATGCAACCAAAACCTATGTAGAAAAGAAAAGGAAAAGTGAAAATGCAAAAAAAATATACAGAAAGACCAAAACTACCATAAAAATCTTTAACAATGCAGAAAGCTAGTTCTAAATGACATGCAGGTACAACACAGGGATTATACTTTATTTTGATGGTCCCCTTTAGACATTCTGTTGACTATAAGTAAAGTTGGGTTGTTCTCCCGCGGTAGAAATCGCGTTCCGTGGCGGGGAGAAACGGGGGCACCGCGATGTGACCGCAAAGGACTCTTTCACTTTCGCGATCAAAGGGGCAGGGGCTTTAGTTTAGTGTATTTAACTTCTTAAAAAGCATTATTTTTACTTTTAGATTGTAATGTTAAAATGTTAGAATATAATGTAATTTTCCCCTTTTTGCACATATATAACAGACCACATATATTTGTTTTAATAGCCTTCAATATAAATATTGTTTGTAGGACATTAGGCAGGATGTGAAATAAGATTTTTTTTTTTAAAGAAACCTAGATATATTCCGTATGTCACCATTTATTAAAAAAATACCGAGATTACTTTTTGCCCATATCGCCCAGCCCTAATCCTGTGTCAGCATCACATGCATGCGTCGTGCTGCTCACATGTTCAGCTTCGGCCAATACTGAGATGGCGTTCGGACGTAAACAAGGAAGCCTGCACTGAATTCACTATGTGTGACAACGGTTCAAATTGGTGCCTGGTCACATTTACGATTTTTGGAAAATAAAATGCTGAATAAAATCAAGAATAACATTGAGAATTATTTGAATTTGTCTTGATCATTATCTCACTAATGGTGCCTGCTGACCATAGATTTGGATATATCACCTCTCTCTGGTCTAACTTAATCAATAGACCACACAAACCTTTTGACTTCTTGCTAGGGCTTTGCAATGTGCAGTTGCTAGGGTATTCAATTTATTTATTTATTTTTTATGTGTAGTGCATTGCTATGCGGTTTCCTGGTTGTTGTAAGTGGTTGCTAAGGCATTACTATACAGTTTCTAAAGTATTCTGAATGGTTGCAAACTACCCAACTCAAAACAGTCCCTAGGATATTCTGGTCCCTAGATAAGGCTCAGGTCCATCCTTCTATGTTGTTCAAATCTTTAAGTGTACATATGAGCACTCACCAATAAGTATTAAAAGAAGAAGTCAAAAAGATAAACACTTAAGAAAAGTTTGTGTGGTCTATTGATTCGGTTAGATGAGAGAAAGGCCATAGTTTCAAACCTGTGGTCAGCAAACTTCCATTAGTGAGATAATGTTCATTGAAAAGTCAAACAAGACCACTCTTGTTTTATTCTTGTCTTTAGATACAACTTTGGTCCTGCCGGTAATATAAGTTTGAGAGTGTGTTCACACTTGTGTGGTTCTCTTGGTTCTTTTGGTCTATACCGAAAAAGGAAAATTATACATTTAGTCCATTTTCGCTTATAACGTTCAAACTGTCATTTTTAACACCAAACCTAAATATACAAAAAAAGGTAACACTTTAGTTTAGGGTCCAATTCTCACTATTAACTAGTTGCTTATTAGCATGCATATTACTAAGATACTGGCTGTTTATTAGTACTTAAAAACACATATTAAACCCTTATTCTGCATGACTATATTCTACATCCCTTAATCCTACCCAATACCTAAACTTAACAACTACTTTATTAACTATTAATAAGCAGTAATTAGGAGTTTATTGAGGCAAAGGTTGTAGTTACTGGTTAGTTAATATTGAGAATTCTGCCCTAAACTAAACTAAACGGTCCACTTGTTTGATGCACACCAGGGTTCAGATGGCAGTGTTCACACTTATTCAAATGAACCGCACTAACAAAGCAACTGAACCAGAGTTCGTTTTAATTGAACCAAACCTGCCAAGTGTGAAAACACCCTAAAACTCATCATCCACTGTCAAGGTCATCGTGACTTGGCCAAGTAAAACAGGATCAACAAAATATGTTGATCCAGGAACAGCGTTCCTGTCTGAAAATGTAGTCCTAATCCTATCCCCCTAAACCTAAACCTATCCATAACTTGTCCCTAAAATCAGAGGGAAATGATGGTGAATAACACTGATAGCACCTAACCCTGGTTGTGAGCCTAAACTTGACATAAACTGTAAATTTGTCCTTCAATCTGATTGGATGTTTGGAAATGTTGTACAGTAATGTTGTATGTTGTAAAGTATGTTGTACTTGGGGAAATCACGTTCACCCCACCGTCAAGCTGCATGATTTGTCACAAACATGTAGTATGTAAGCTACACAGCCAGCCATTCAGAGTTTTCAACACAAGCTTACAGCTGCTGAATATCCTGTCTCGAGAGAATTGATTGTGTGACTGTTCAAGATTAATCACAGATGCGGCATGATAAAATATCACGTTAATCATGGCATGCAGATGAGCCGCTGACACGCTAATGCGTGGAAATGTGAGACTCTCACGTGCTGAGCCTTTCAGGAGGACCATCCCCCCCGATGCACAGCACTCGCCCAGCCACTCCATTATACTGAAACTTAAATACCACTGAATGTATTTTTAGATATTTTTAGTCAAGACGACCTCTAAATGCAAATATATTTTCATCAGTGATGGTTTGTGCATGCTGCAATTGCCACATGTTTATTCAAGCTATTGATTGATTATTTGCTTGCTTTTGTATGACCAGACTTTATCAGCACTTACTCACCCTTATGTAACTTTCCCTTCCATGCAAGAAGGTGAATGAGGGCTGTCAAACTGCAAAAAAAGACAAAAAAAAAAAACATAAAATCATTATTCAAACTACTGATTGATTATTTGCCTGCTTTTTGCAATTTGACCAGGCATTATCAGCATTTACTTACCCTTAACCCATGCAAGAATATCCTGGCCACTCTTTCTTAGTATAATGAAGTTGAATGAGATCTGTCAAACTGCAAAAATTGAAACTATATTTACTATAATGTACTATGCAATTTTAAATCCTTTTGAAGTCATACAAAAGCTTTATGTAGAAAAACAGACCCAAATCTACCTTGTTAATCACTACCCTTCTGTTGGAACTGGATCAACTGAACTGAAAAAGATCAGTTTAGTCCAAATGATCTGAAGAGACACGCATGCTTTATATGAAGAGCAGATATAATTTTATTCACATAATCAACTCACATCAACTGTGATAAACAGAAGCACAAATGTGTTCGCATGACATGCGTGAACCAATGAGGTTCATTCTCGCGTGTTACACATCACGTTTGAGTTTCCACAAGAGGTTTGTTCCCGCGCATCATGCAGGTTGGGTTGAGCTTCTGTTTATGTTCGCTAATTAAGGTTTATATGTGAATAAAAGCCTAAATTCAATCTGTTCATCATATAAAGAAATCAAGTCTCTTCAGAATATTTGGACTAAACCATTCAACTTAATATGGATTCATTTTTACGATCTCTTTATGAACTTTTTGAAGCATCAAAGTGTATAGTTGTGTAGCTGTCATTAGAGGGACAGAAATCTCTCAGATTTCATCAAAAAGATCTTCATTTGTGTTCCAAAGAAAAGACAAATTAATTACTCATGACATGAGGGTGAGTAATTAATGACAGAATTTTTCATTTTTGGGTGAACTATCCCTTTAATTTCGTGAAAGAATCATTCAGACCAGTTTTGTGAACATGATAAACCAATTAACAGAAAATATTTGTTCATGAATCAGACATAGCTACTTCTGTCATCAACTCACCAAAAAAAATAAGACTTCAATTTCAGTCACTTTTTTTCACAAATGGCTATCACACAGCTTCAGAAAACTTAGTGCAGAACATTTATTATTATTTTATTGTTTGTACATAAATATAAGAAGTACTATACAGAAGTACTGTTATGGACTGCCCATCTGTCCATCAGCCTGAGACGCTGATAGGCTCCAGCTTTCCCATGACCCTACATAGGACAAGGAGTTTGGAAAATGGATGGATGGATGGACTATGAAAGTTGTCCTTTATTATTAATAATAATAACTGTGCTTTTTGTGATTATGCTTTACAGCTTCAGTCCTTATTATATAATTAAAAGGTGATTTTTTTCCAAGAGTATGGGCTAGTCTTTTGTGTCCCACAGAAGAGTAAATAATGACAATTTTCATTTTTGGGTTAACTATTCTATTATGAATAGTACACTTAATAAGTTCCTAGATGCATGACTGTATAATACTGTCACTGAAAGTACCATGAAATACAATTATGCAGTTTTGATAAATCTGAATAATTTGGCATGAAAGCCATTTCTACCTCACAACAACCAATCTGAACCCTTACTTAGCATTCAACAGATGACTGAGAAAAAATACATTCATAAACAGAGACAGAAAGATAGACAGACAGACAGAGAAAGAGAGAGAAAAAAACATCTTATTTCTCTACAGAAAGATCTCTCATTCTGCACAGCCTGTCATGCACTAAAGGTTAGTGGCTCCCCTGTTAATTTTGCCAAGTCTCCTGCACAGAGACGCAGGAACTTCTGACACAGAAATAATTGGGAGTGCAGTAAGTCCGCTGAGAGGTTTGGCCAAGGTCCGCTGCCTTCCAGGACGCCTTTCTTATAAACAAATTTTTTTTCCAGAACACAGAGGCTTTGCTCGCTTCCCGTTTGCTGCTGGAGAGTGAGTCAGATCAATGATCTGCTCAACCGCATCTGTCAGCCGCAGATTTTTACCCCGCATGCACAGACCAGGAGCATCTATTTGGTTCTTTAATGAGCCCTGCCTGCCATAATGGGACATAGAGAGGTTCAGGCTGATCTCTAAAATTAATTTAAATTTCTCTGCAACCAGAGCTCAAACTTAATCAGGTTTCCAGGAGTGTATGCTTTTATGGATTTCCAATGAGAGGTGCAGGGTGTTCTGGGAAAGATAAAGATGCATATCTCACTGTCCCGCTCTCTAGGGGTCATTTAAAAGGATGGCCGATGAGGTATTCTGTCCCTTCAGAAGTGTTTAAAGTGCATCCTTGCTCTTCTTAGCTAAACGGTTGACAGGATAAATCTACTTTCATTAGTAAACTGACCAATGAAAATGCATATTCAAATATCAGAATGCATCGTCGTGCTGCTTACGTGCACAGCATCGGCCAATACTGAGTCGGCGTTCTGACATAGAACCTGGAAGCCTGCAGTGTCTATACTACAACTTAATTTATGTTCTGAAGATGAACGAATGTCGTACAGGTTTGGAACGACATGAGGGTGAGTACTTAATGACAGAAATTTCATTTTTGGGGTGAACTCACCCTTATAAATTGATGTTTCTCCAATTCGTTGTTGAAATATAATCATGTACCCAGTGGCTGTCATAACCTGTTAGTGATTTCTTAATTATTTAATGTATGTTTAAATAAATCCGGAATGAAAACAAGTTAAGTAAAATATAATTAATATATAGGCTAACATAGTGCATATATTTAGCGAAATAATTAATTTCTCTAGTGAACTAAAAGACACTGAATGGCTTTACGGAAAGGTAAATGTAATACGCAACATTGTTTACAAGCTGTTTTAATGACGTCTTTCCGCAGTTGAAACACTGAGCGATTACATAAGATATGATACGTTTCAGTAAGTTGTACTGTATCTTTCAACACACCGTCAGATGTTCATTCATATTCATTCTGTAACTCTAGTGAAGAGGAAGAGGTGATCATGTTCACTCGCGCTTCGCGCTGCCGCTTGAACTGGCGTCTATACAGAAATCTATTATGCCAGATCAAAAAGCGCCAAAAACGGCATGTATCGTTTGAATTTTATGATAAAATGGACAGAATTTGAAAGACGACATGTTGTTTCTTATCGAAAGTAACAAAACACTGAGCTTATTGCGATTATTGGTGGTTGTTAAAAGCGTTCAGGCTACAATGCATTACCTCTCGCGCCCCCTTCTGGATTGGAGTGTGCCGCCTGTGACTGACTGCATTTGTAGTCTGATTGTATGCACCGAACCATGATGTCCGTACCGTGACCGTTCGGGCAAATACATGTACCATTAGCTCTTTTTTTTTTTAGCACTTCTTAGCAATATGCACTATTTATTTCCTGAAGTTTTCAATGACCTACAGTCCTATCAGTTTCTCCAGCCCTTCTTTCTTTCTCTCTCTTGCTCACTACATCTTGTTGCAGACGCCACCCATGTTTCTCTGCCCTTTGTCACTCTCTATTACCACTAAGCACACATCTCTCAACCTCCCACGCCAGATAGAGGACACTCTCTGCATGCTAACATGACTACTTCACTTAGGACGAGAATTAACTGTGATTTTTTTCTCTCTCTCTTAAGTTTTGTCTCATCCTTATTTGCTAAAGCCTTTAAAACACATCCTTACTGACAGAACACATAATAATGATTAATTAAAAACCAATTAGCTATCTTTCATTAATGGGAAATCAAACTAAGCGATGCGGGGTCAATGTTTGGATAAAGTCAATGACAATCTGATGTTCGTGATTACCCATGAAAAATAGCAACCCTCCTGCCCCTGTTTTACATACGATAAAAGCTTTGACAGGAGACGTCACTTTAAAAGGTTGAACGTATGGGGAAGTGGATTTACTGATGTCTTCCCTATATTTAGACATTTTTAAATATTCAATTCCCTCTGCATGTTTAAATATCAAGGTATTCGAATTAAATGATGGGGTGTGTGTTCGCCTCGGCACTTATTGGAATGCGTGAACCCCTGGCAGTGACAGCAGGTAGTTCTGCCTGAGTGATCAGATGAACAGAACCCATCTGTACCACCTCATCATACATACTGTCCTCACGGAGAACCTCCCATACACAAGGTCAAACTCGAAAAACAAACAGAGTTGGTGGCAAAGTTTCAAGTTCAAAGCCTGTGATGGCAGCTGACGAATATCATTTTTGTTTTATGTATTTTTTACAGTCAATTCCTCAAATAACTGGCAAAAGTGTGAGCAAAAATGATGCAAAGCACACATCGTTAGTCATATCTGACTTTTTAAACATCTGATATATGGTGATATTTTAGCAATTTCTAAAATAGATTTGAAAAAAAAGTAGAAAAATAATATTCCCACAAACGATTGTCCATTCATTGTCACATTCAAGATTCTGCAAGGTAATACTCAATTTCATCTGCTTATCTCACTAATTTTAAACATATTGAGGTACTTCATGCAACATAACACAACGCACTCAAACACATTACTGAGAGCCAGAGAATGAGAAAAAGAGGGTGAGAGAGAGAGGGGAAAAAGAGAGAAAGAGAGATTGTTGGTTGTAGGTGGAAAGCCCTTAAAAGACAAAAAAAATTCTCATCAGCAGAGAGACAGATGATTCCACATCGCTCTCTGAGGGCCGAGAGATCTTTTTTAATGTGGAGCCCAGCTGCTCCCAGTAATGGAGTTTAATGACTCACTCCTGTCCTTTTTATTATATTTTCTTTGCTAAAGCTAAACTCCACCTGTCCAACTGCACACACACACAAAGCCTAAAAAGAACTAGCCATAATCAACTACCTCAAATCAAATCACTTCCAAGGTTACTGTTAACCACATACTCACTAAAAACTACAAGTGAAAATTATTATAATTATTATAAAAATAAAAGTGCAATTTTCCAATGTAACAAAAGCTAAACTTTTTTTTTTTTTACATGGATATTTTAGGGAAAAGGGACTGACCATCATTCAAAGTAAGTCTGTGAGAAGACGAAATGATCAATAGAATCAGGTCAACGAACCCATTTACATTTACATTTACATTTATGCATTTGGCAGACGCTTTTATCCTAAGCGACTTACATTGCATTATACTATACATTTGTATCAAACTCAGAAAGCACAAAAAATATAATTGCACGACGCTCTGAAGTCTAATGAAAATGAAAGAGAAACTACTGAGTAAAATCTTGCAATATGTCACAGTTTTCAATAACTGTACACTAAAAATAAAGCCCTACTTATTGACATCTCACAGAAACATGTAATGAGAATAATACATCAGTAACACTTTACATGAAGGTTTTGTTTGTTACCAGTTAACTACATTAGTTAACATGAACTAAGAATAAACCATACTTCTACAGCATTTATTAATCTAAGTTAATGCTAATCCCAACATTTATTGATGCATCTTTTAAGATCCAAAGTTGTATCTGTGAACTATCATGAACGTAAACATGTTTTATGAACTATAAAAATAACAAAGGTTAAAGGGTTAGTTCACACAAAAATGAAATTTCTGTCATTAAGTACTCACAAGTGACTTAAGTGGTTCAACCTTAAGGTTATGAAGCGTCAAGAATACTTTTTGTGCGTAAAAACAAAACAAAAATAATGACTTTATTTAACAATTTGAACTGTTGTTATACACAGCTGACATAGTGAATGCAGTGCAGTGCTTTGTTGTTTACGTCAGAACGCCGACTCATTATTCGCTGGCTCCTGCGTCAGAATCACATGTATACATCGTGCTGCTCATATGTACAGCGTCGGCCAATACTGAGCCGGCGTTCAGGCGTAAACAACGAAGCGCTGTTGCCAGTGGAAATTAGTTTTCTTGAAATTTAAATTGAAAACTAATTTGTTTTTTATATACATAAAAACTACAGCAACTGCTTCGAGTAAAGCTAAAAGAAATTCAAATTAATCTCTTTCAGTTCGCTACTTAGCAGCAAAAGCACTCACTAGAATGTTAAATGTGTTTTTTTTACTGCATGGTATTGTCCAGAAGTGCAAGATAAAGGCAACAAGTCAAAAAAGCATTTGCACAATAATTGCTCTTTAAAAAACAACATATTGTCTTTACATATCCATCCTCAACCCAAGTACAAGATGCAGTCTTCAGCACAATGGTAACTCCCCAACCCCCCACCCCACAAAAAAAAAGCCAACATAACAGAAACTCTTCTAAATCCCAACATAACAGAACATTAATCACCCACAAGTGTTCCCCATCTTGCTCAAAAACACATTAAATAACACTTAATTTCAACATTTACTCTCGCCATCCAGTCCCATGCAAAGCATACTGGGAACTAGAAATCCTCTGCCCACTTTCAGTTAATGTCAACAAAAATTATCCATGTCCAAGCACAAATGGATTAAGTAAACTTCCATTTTACACATTTAAGTGAATTGCACACAAACAAGTTGTGACAAAATGTTTACGAATCCATGTCCTTTAGCTCAAATCTCTATCACAATTAAATTTTAATTCCCCTTTTCAAAATGACTAAATTCTAGTGTGAGAAAAGTCAAAATGTTACTGTGGTCTAATTTAATTGCCGTGGATCCAAACCTGAGGTATACCTGTATACTCTGATCTCTGAGTGTTTTATAACTGCATGTGGTTTCTCTGAATACTGAATAGTGTGAGAAGAAGCCCGTGTGCACTCCATCTGCCTTTTAACCCTTTGACCGTTTCTACTCAGGGTAAAAAAGTAAAAGAAAAAAAAAGTTCTACTTTACAGACGCTTCTATCATATTGTAACTTTCCCCCAGAGCTGAAACAGTCAGAGAGCCAATGAAATGTCAGAGAGCAGCACAAGAAATGTTTTGATGGCTGGGGCATGAGTGGTTTAACTGTCATAGGGTTGTGGATGTGTACAGGATAACACCCGTTATATATCGCACACACTGTGTGTATGTATATGAATGTCTGAATGTAAAAAAGAAAAGAAAAAAAGAAAAAAAGTACATTTTTTAGTAGTTAATAGTGCTTATGAAAAAAAAATGGTTCCATATCACGTGTGAAGCAGAATCAAAGCTGCCTCCGTGTCTGTTTTCAGATTTTCCTGCTTAGCTCTCTCCAACACTGGAAAGCTTTTCTAATATTAACGCAGGTTCTAAAGCACTTGCCCAGTCATAAACCTTTATTCCAGTGATATTCTTTTGAGCTCTTTTGTATTGTGTCTCATCTCTTCTGCAGTTTTTCTTCAAATCTCCCTCTTGCTCGTTCTCTCTCCTCGGCCGTCATACGCCACCTAATGCTGATTGGCTACACGTTTGTTGTTGGTGTCAGTCCGACTAACTTCCAAACAGTGTTTTTGAAATATGGCTTACTGCACCTTTAACAAGCACTCGTTACCTGCAAATACCAATACTAATGCCATTAACATTTCATTTGCATACAAAATCCAGAGGAACTGTAAAACAAACTTTTTTATATAATGCATAATGAATACCTCTCAATAATTGCACCATTCTTAAAGAATTCAGAACAGCTCATATAAACATACATGTTTTATACCCACAATACTGGTTACCTTCTATGGGTTGCAGTGAAGTATAGTGTCCAATCCAATGTGCAAATGAAATCTACATCACTGTCTTCATCTTAGAGTCAGAATTCATCCATGAGCTGTGAGAAATAAAGTGTCTGGAAAGTGGAGGACAGGTCAGGTCACAGGGTCTTGTTTACCTGTTTGGTTGGAGCTTCAACTTAATGCCTGTGTAGACGCCTAGTTTGTTTTATATGAAAGTATATCTGTGTGTGTTTGTGCATGTGTGTGTCAACACCCCTTGACCTTGGCTTGCACACACAATGTAAAAAGACAGATAAAAATCACTCTCAGTCACATACACACTGACAGCTAATCTCATTCCCAGCTGTCATGCTTCATAATTATTATCTCTATGAACTGACTGAGTAGCGGGTGAGCCAAAATGGGGCTCTGTGGGTGGGAAGATGCGATCGATCGGCAGCAATTGGACCGTCGATAATGAAACTGCGCTGTGCAGGAGGCCATGTTGGATCTCTGCAGGTGTCTGAGAAGTGCTGTGGAGGGCTGTGTCTGATCTTCATGGCAAAGAGAAAGGGAGAACAAACTGTCTTTAATGAGGGCAAATGCATGACCTTACACACATATACATACACTTTTCTGATTATACAGGAACAAATAAAAGTCTGAGGAGTGATTGATTGAAAACACAGTGGTGTCGGTTTCAGTTAAAGGGCGGAATATGTGCTCCCCTGGAAAGCAAAAGCACATCAGAGAGAAAAAGGCTTTGCTCAGAATGGAATACTAACACACTGCATAGTATACTGCATACTGCCTAATATCTCGAGAGTTTATATCTCGCAATTGTGTTTATAACGTGCAATTGTTTGTTTTTAACTCACAATTCTGACTTTATTTCTCGCAATTGTGTTTATATTGCAATTCTGACATAAATCGCAATTTCGAGTTTAAATCTCGCAATTCTGAGAAAAGAAGGAAAAAAGAATTGTGAGATTAAAAGTCGCAATTACCTTTTTTATTTTTTATTTAATGGCGGAAACACGCTTCCACACGGGTAAGGTTGGTGGTATGGGTAGGTTTCATTGTTGCAGGTGATAATAATAATAATAATAATTTGTTACATTTATGTAGCGCTTTACATATGAAAAGGGGGAATCTCCTCAACCACCACCAATGTGCAGTATCAACCTGGATGATGCGACGGCAGCCATATTGCGCCAGTACGCCCACCACACACCAACTTATTGGTGGAGAGGAGACAGAGTGATGAAACCAATCAGTATATGGGGATGATTAGGTGGCCATGATGATGGACAGAGGCAATGGGCAAATTTGGCCAGGATGCCGGGGTAAACCCCTACTCTTTTTCCGAAGGATATCCTGGGATTTTTAATGACCACAGAGAGTCAGGACCTCTGTTTAACATCTCATCCAAAGGACGGATTATTGTACTTACATTTTACGTTTACATTTTACATTGTACTTATATAAGTACAATGTAAAATTTAAATGTAAAGTGTATGTACACAATCAGTGCATTGTATCAAATGATTAATTTAAATGTTAGTACATAATAGTTAAAGACACCTAATATAAAACAGGACCAAATGTTTAAAAAAAATTTTATTGAACATTTGTATACAATGTCACTTTAAAATTATGCTCATATCTGTGAAAACAGCTCTCTTGCTCTTGCTATTGCTTAATTATATATTATTTTATAAAATAAAAATCAAGATCTAATTTTTTGCAATCATATTGCAATTGATTTTTGTGGGCATTTGTCTTAATTTTGGTAACATTTTTTGACAATCATTTTTTCGATAACAGAAGAAATCAAATTACAGTATGAATATGTTATTGATTACATTTAAAGCAGGAAGTTCTATATCCAATTACATTAATGATATATCATACAAATGATATACAATGATAAACAAATAAATCAGAAAATGCACGGGCCATTTAGTGATAGCCCCGCAGTTGTGGTCTTGTCTGATCTTGAAATAAAATCCAGAGTCCTCTTAGTCTGAGACCGAGACAAGACCGAGTACAAATGTGGTTGAGACCGAAGAAGGTTGAGACCCAAACCTTCCAAAATAAAAACCCAAAACAAAACAACAACACTAGCCTATGTTTAAAAATAGTATGTAAATGCTATGATAAACTGTAGTATGTTATGTGGCAGACACATGACTTAAATTGATGTAATTGTGTGATTTTTATTCCCCTAAAACCAGTTGTGCAATTTCTTTTTTCTTTCTTTTTTTTTTTAGAAAAATGGATCTGATCGTGATGCTCAGCTATAATCACAGAAATTAATAGTTATTCTGCATTTTTAATCCAATCAAATAATCAGTCAAGGAGGATATATTTAATATTTTATTGAACCCAGAACAAAAAATCTGTCATTTACTCACCTTTATGTCACTCCAAACTCGTATGACTTGCCAGTATGGATCTTTTCCATACAATGAATGTGAACAGAGATGGACACTGTTGAGCACTAAACCTGACAATCATAACAATACAATAAAAGTTGTCTGTTAGTATGTAGCCATGTGATATATTGAAAAAAATGCCTTATGATTGCTTCCTGTCTTTCAGTACTCGTAGAAATACAACAAATACAAAGAGATATAAACTCACAATTGTGAGTTAAACAGTCTGAATTGCAAGATATAGACTCGCAATTCTGAGAAAAAAGTCAGAATTAAAAGATAAAAAGTTGGAATTACCTTTTTTATTTTTTATTCTGTGGCAGAAACAAGCTTCCATACTTTTCAGTCTTTTCTCACACAAACATTCTGCACCTTCTGCTAAAGAAAAAAGTCATACTGGTTTGGAACGACACCAGGGTGACCAAATAATAACAGTATTTTTTATTGTGGGTGAACTATTCCTTTAAAACACAATTGATATTGCTTCTAGTTCAAATGTCATACTGGCAATAAAAGATGCAGCCGAGCGCACTGCGTTGTGGGATACAATACAGTGTGCTCTGGTTGCATATGTGTTAAAAGTAGACGGTCATCTGGGTTTTCCCCTGCATGCAGAAAATTTGCAAAAATAGTGAGTAGTATAGTAGTATAAGCCTCTCAACAAGCCCATAGAGAGAAAATGGCTTGTCAAGGTCATTTGAAGAACACACTCATCTTCCCTATCAAACATAACAGCACTTTCTATTAAATTACACTGAGTGGATCAGAGATTTCTGCTGGGCCATTCACAGCCATAACTTTTAATTTTCCTTTGAAATTCAATCAATTAAGACATCCATGGTCCTGATGGAGAAATATCTCTTATCCTGTCTCATTAAAGTTGTCATAAGAGGAATGAGAATGTCTTTTTTGAGTTTCTCATCTCTCTCCCTCACACACACACACACACACACACACACTCATCCCTGCCTAACAAATCATGTCACGGTCACCAGCAATATTCTACCTGAGCCCACCGTCCGAGAACAACCTTTCTAGATGATTTAATTTACGAGGGAAATGAAAACAACGCCACAACCTCTCAGGTCCTTGTTTGGTCCAGGCTTGAATTATATCACTACCCCCCCCATCCTTTCTTTTTCATCCCTCCACATAAGGAGGGTCAATAAAGAAGGTAGGATGGATGAGGGCCCCTGTAAACAGGGTGGCCCCGAGCAGCCAGGCAGAAACAAGTGATGACACTCATCTATTCGGGTGAAAAAAGAAGGGATGACACTCATCCATTTCCTGGCAGACGGAGGTGTTTGGTCCCGTAATGAAGTCATAATAGCAGATGACACAACTGTGCAATATAGACTTGCCCTCAGAAAGCGACACTGCAGGGGGCATTTCATCATAAACTGTGTGTTTGTGTGTGTACATCTGCCTGTGGCGTTTGTGTTCATATGTTTTTATAGCAGACTGGTGCACGTCTGTGTGCGCTCTTGAAATTTCCTTCTGAAATCACTTTGTAAAAATGACATCTATTTAAGCTGCAGATGACAACAGCAGGTTTCCACTCAAATAAGGTCTATGGAGATCAACATTATCATTACACATACACAGTGTCACAGATCCCTTGTTCCTTGGACTCCAATTCCCATGATCCTCCTGTCTCCACACCTGCACTCACTTTCCTCGTCATCTCCCCATCATCACCGATCATCATCACCTGGACTTCCTCGTCAGCACTCCCTATATATATGGACTCACTCCCTTCACTCCTTGTCTGTTCTTAAATGTTATACCTAGTGTTTGGATGTTGTTTCTCCTCGTGTTTCCAATAAAACCCATCATTTGTGGAAAGTCCGTGAACGCTTCATCTGTACAACAGCCAACCGTAACACACAGCACCTACACAGAAAATTCTTCTCATTACTATGCAAACAATGGATTTGTTTAGAATAGAATTTAGCATACTGCTTACTGTGCGGTATATACTGCATACTTTTTTAAAAACATATGAAACAATACATAGTTTGCATTAAGTTTCTAGCAGTACTATACTTCTAGTGGATTCTACAATTTTGTCACATGACCTGGCTAAATTTCTTGTTTAATTCAAAATATTGTGTCTGAGTGCTTGTAAATAAATACAGATATCTGGTGCTGTGGCATTGGGGCCAAAGCTTTGGGCTTGCAACTAGAAGGTTGCTGGTTCCACCCCACATAGAGTGTACATAAAGTGTAACTTCAACCCGCTTTGTATTGTTACTATGTCGGTACTATATGTAAATTAACCATTTTGACTCGTTCTCCGTGTTCCCCGGACAGAAAATTCACATTTATTTGTCAGCAAAACGCATCATCCGGAAGACTGTTGACAGCTCCAGGGATTTTTTTGAAAACTACTGACTATACTTTCGCATTTCTGTATCCCCACTCGAAGAAAGTCAGGGGTGCGTTTCCCATACAACGACGTAACTCGCTGCTTCACTACCATAGTACGATGCATGGTTGAACAAATCAACTAGCTAGTCACGACTGTTTCCCGAAACCGTATTGTCGCAAATCTGTCATTGATGTCACGCAGGTGGTGGAGTAATAACTTCTTTAAATGAATCCGTTTGAGATTGAATTAATGTTAGATTTTTTGCTATAAATTATGGACATGGCATCTAAGAACTAATTCTCATTTTACTCAGTTATTTAGCTTTATTTTCAGATTCAATCATAGGCTCTGGAAATGTACTTATGTACTAGAGCACGCACGCAGATGCGCACTCTTCAAAAACGGAGCTTAAAATCTCTGGAGAAACTACAATATGTAAATGTTATGTAAATTCGAAATAAAAGATACACATTTTACTTAATGTCAGCTTGCTTATTTTGCTCAAAATAAGGATTTATTAAGATCATGTCATAAAAACAAGAAACTATGCTTCTAACAAGAACTCGAGAGCTGTAGTTCCAACCACACAAGTTTGCGGCGCAGTTTGCGAATTTTCATTTGAACTAGGTTTCGGGAAACACCAAATTGTTGAACTATGTTAGTAATGACGGAACTTGCGATATTAGTTGGCTAACGATTCTTTTGGGAAACGCACCCCTGATCAGCAGTGTTATTAACAAAACAGTAATTGTACGGGTGGATTTATAACTAATAATTGTATAATACTACAGTATGTCTATTCTATAAACAGCATTATGGTCAAAATGGAACACTATGGCAACAGGTTTCTTACCTGTACGCTGCAGCGTTTTCCTTCAGGGGGTTGGGCGGAACTGATAGAATGCCAGTTTCTTTCAGTTTTCCACCTCCACTTGGCCTAAAACACTGTGTTCGTGGTCATCCAGTTTGAAATGTTGACTACAAATAAAGAGATTTTTCAGATTTTCCGTTGCAGCGTTCTCTCTGTATTTATGATTCTTTGCAGCCTTTAGCCATTGCCTACAACTGGATCCTTCACTGGAAACCAAAATTAACTCACTCCCGCCAAACATTTACTCTTTGAATTCTTGCACCCGGGAACAATACAAGTTGACACTATTATGAATAAAGTTTGCTAAGAAGTATTTCCTACTAAAGCAAGGCAGTGACTCTGGTAAGTGTATCCATAGCAGACTGGTGGGAGTAGCCTTGGATGGCAACATGCCCAGTGCATTATGGGTGTTGAAGTTTTCCTACCTTTTTAGCAAAGGGGAAGACAAGATAGCACTAATTTCAACAATTGTTTTTCCTTTCTACTAGGCAGACAAGTTAGATTGAAAAATGGATTATTAATGTATTAAATTTTTTAAAATGATATGTGAAAAAGTATGCAATATGCAAAAGAAAAAAATTGTGACATTATGCCTTATTATGTTACACTACTATTCAAGAGTTTGGGGTCAGTAAGATTCTGGGGTTTTCTTCTTCTTGTTCTTCTTTTATAAGTAACTGAATACTATTAGTTTTATTTAACTTAATAGTAGTTATTTTTTTCAGCAAGGATGCATTAATTTGATGAAAAGTGACAGTAAAGACTTACATTGCTACATAATTTTCCACTTCAAATAAATGCTGTTCTGTTTGAACTTTTTATTCATCAAAGAATCCTGAAAAAAAAAAAAAAAAAGAAGCAGCACAACTGTCTTCAACATTGATAATATCAATAAAAGTTTCTTGAGCACCAAATCAGCATATTAGAATGATTTCTGAAGGATCACGTAACACTGAAGACTGGAGTAATGGCTGCTGAAAATTCAGCTTTGACATTGCTTTTTCTTCCAGTTCAGTCATTAGACTGGAAATGGAAGGTCAAGTTCTAGTGCATTGAGTTGTGGGATATGCAACTATTTAATTACTGCACAATCTGGCAGATGTAGTAGGTCATCTGGGTATTTCATGCATACAGAAAATTTACATGCAATGCAGAGTGCACAAATCGAATACTACTATCTGTTATTATTGAAAGACAGTAGCCTATGTAATTCTTACATACCCATACATGCATTCATAACAATTCCCAATTCACAGAGAATGGCAGAGATGGTGGAAGAGGAAAAGAGAACATAAATAAAGTTTGACACTGGGCTGCAAACTACAAACAAATACAGAGACATATTATGCAGTTATAGTGCAGGCTGCCCGCTGTGATGAACATGAGAATGATATGAAGTGAAATAGCAGATTTTTTGAGGATAACTATATCCTCAGCTATATATATTTGAGTATAACAGCTGCTCTTAACCTTGACCTGTGTGTGTAATCACTTAAATGTAAATTAGACTCCAATATTTGAAATTAAATGGCAGTTTTCCAGATGAAATAACTAATTACCTTCCATTTCCCTGGCCAAGCGCTGCCATCAGTACGTCTGGATTCTTGCCATCCCTGAGCAGACCTCACAAGGAAGAAAAAAAAGTGTTCTCACATACAAGAATAAAAGAAAAAAAAGTATTGCTGTCCGCTCCCATCTGGCTGACCGATGACTCACACAGAGATGAAGGCAAGGTTAAACCTCAACGCAAGGAATATGATCTATTCTAAAAGAACAAGTGAGCCTTTTATATTTTAAAATCATTTCATTAACTAAAGGCAGGTACTTGTACAAATGTAATATGTGTAAGATGCTAACATGATAAATGTCAGGCTCTTTGTGTAGATGCATTATAATGCCAGAGAACAGCTGTTCAGAACAAATCAACTCTTACCTAAAAGCACTCTTTCAATAGAGAAGTACGTTTAACATTTTCTGAACAGCATTTGAGCAGTGCTGCCCATGTAAACTATAGCATTGATATTGGAATGCTAAGAGTGGATTTTAGCATGTTGCTATGCTGTTGCTAGGTAGTTACTAAGGTGTTTTGAATTGTTGTTTACTAGATAGATAGATAGATAGATAGATAGATAGATAGATAGATAGATAGATAGATAGATAGATAGATAGATAGATAGATAGATAGATAGATAGATAGATTTTTCTTGCATTTTTCAGGCAAGCAACAGCTAATATCAGAGAATATTATTAGAGTAACAAAAGGTTAAATATCCTTTTTTTTTCTTTTGTCATCTTTCTTTTTCTATTATTTCATTCTACCGAGGCTCATGTTAAATAACAAATATGTAAAATTGTTCCTATCCCTCAGGGATGACAATTCACACTGGTTTTATTTTCTCTTTGTAGTTCTAATGCTTTATTGGTCTTCAGGGGGAGAGACTACGGCAAAACTAAAGTACATAATTTTACATGAATTCATTATAATAAATCAATTCCTGAATTTAGAGTTAATACACCAGGGAGTATGTCTACACATTTAAGTGTCATTTACTGTAGGATTAGGATTTGAGAAACACTTTTAGAGCAAACAGCAGCGGTCGAAGCTGGAGAAGGTAAGTGAAAAACTGTGGGCGATACCTGGAATCTCAGTCTTCCTTGGGTCAGCTGTTTGATTGTCAGAACCGTATGATGGAAAGCCAGAGGAAGGCCAACAAGATGTTCACCACAGAGCGGGCAAGACACAAGCAGATGCATTCAAAACACACCCGGAGCACAAGTTGTTGGAAGAACAAGTTTGACCTGTGGTTTCCTAAGGAAAAGCAAAATCAGAAGTTTCTCAGTAGTTTCTCCTAGACAACAAGTTAAAAGAAAAAAGGAGACCTGCTTCTTCTTTATTCTGAGAAAAAAGAACTCAGCACTACCATGCAAAAAAAAAAAGAAAAGAAAAAAAATCTGAAAAAGAAAATCTGTGTGACAACAGTTGTCTCATTTGCTTGTTTAGTTCTCCTAAAGAGTTTTCTTACAAGTTACCAAAGAGCAACCTCTAAGCAATAAAATATTCCTCTATGTGGGCTGTCTAGCTAAAAATCAGCATCATATTATTTTGTGAAGTTTTACTGTGATGTAGTTCATGATTCATCATTCCTCAGTGGATCTGATCAGTTTGTTTCAGACAGATACCCAGGGCTATAAACTCTCTGCAGGTAACAGCAGGTAAAACTCGTGCCCTCAAAATCTCTCAGAGCTGCAAACTCGCAAAACTTTGAATAATCCATTTCTTCCTCAAGGGAAGTTTTTTTCCAGATGGCAAACCAACCACAACAACTTTCTGCTATTGCTGCGGCAATTTCTGCCAAAGTCTTACCTGCAGAATGTTCTGGGATCCTTTGTCGTGAAAGGGAACGGGTGTTCCCAAGACTCAAAGCTTGGGATTTATCACCAAGAAAGTAAACAAAACATAAACATCTAAAATATACAAAAAAGCAACTACCCTAGAAGGAAAAAAATACCTTCAAAATTGTGTTCCCATCTGCATTAGAGTTGGTCTATGATGTCAAATTTACTACTAATAATTTCTGCAATACAAACAAGTTTAAGTCTGTGATGCTAAACAGACATAAATTACAGAAAATCTTACCTGCAATAACATTAATATTTTTACCAGCAAAAGTAGTGGAAGATGTAGCTTTAGATTGAGACTGTAATTAGTCATTTGGGGTGGAGACGTGTAGGAAATTTATTATAGGTAAATATCCTCTGGACTTAAGTGTCTTGCACAAGGGCACAATGGTGATTTTTCAAAGCCAACCATTCACAGAGCTTGAACCAGTAGGATACGAGTCACCAACTCTCAGGTTTACCCACTAAGTCACAACTAGAAACAGTGATATTTTTTCTTCATTTCAAAATTCCCATATACAGTGTACACATACAATGAGGTCTAAAGGTTTAATGCAACATTTAACCATTTTTCCCCATTTAAACACAAAAATAATCAAAGTTTTAGGATTTTGAAAGATTTGAAATATTTATATATTACTGAAACATTTAAAATTTAAAGGAGACCTATTATGCCCCTTTTTACAAGATGTAAGATAAGTCTCTGATGTCCTCAGAGTGTGTATGTGAAGTTTTAGCTCAAAATACCCCACAGATCATTTTTTATGGCATGTTGAAATCGTCACTTTTTGTGGGTGAGCAAAAACTCTCGGCCCACTTTCAAGAAGACAACAACAAAATAGGACAATCTCACGCGCTGAAAATGTCAGAAACTGTCAGTAGTGGTGTTCAGTTCGAACCAGAGTCAGACAATGATGCCTGCAGAGTCAGAAAATATATGCTGCACCTGAGGTGCTTATGAGATATTCAAAATGGCAGACAGTGTACAACTCGCTCAAGGTGGGATCAATACTAATCCGGCAGACCGTATTAGTCATTTTGTACAGAATCTGTGAACGGCTTGTTCTGAGACACTGCTTATGATTTATGGGTATTAAAAAAAAGGACTAGGTGGAATTATATCATTATGGTGGTTGTGTACACACACTGCAAACACACATTTATGTTCAAATACCATGTAAAATGAATTTGGCATAATAGGTCCCCTTTAAATATTTAAAAGGTTTGCCAAATTTGTGACACTGATTGTGACTTTCTACAGACAGACTATCATTAAAGGAAAAAGGGGAGAAATTGAATGTTAATTCTCAAATATATATTAACTTGCTCAAATTGTCATGCTGATAATAAAATTATTACTGTTATTGTTATTATTAATATGACTAAATATTGCTGATAATACAATCTGTAATTATACATTTTTTCATACAAGCATTGTCATTAGTGGTCTCAAACTTCCAGAACATACTGTATTTTCTAATAAAATAAAATGAATGATCAAATAAAACTGTAATTTAGTACCTAAGATTGATAGGTTACATGGCTCTATGCCTAGTCTCGCTTAGCCAGACCTTCAGACTAACGGCAGACGGTCTGGTCTCTATCGCAGCTTTCATTGGCCAAGGACCGCCCAAGAGGACGTTTGACTGACATGTAACGCAACCAATCACAGTTTGTTTTGTTCCGCGTCATGTGTAGGGGTGTGAAAGGTAAAAGACTGGCATGCATCTAATAAATTATTAATTCAAGAACGTTGTGTAAGTTTACTGCAACAATGGAGCCGCGAACATCACATACTTTTTCAAATCCAGCATTTAGTTGATCCTGGTAAGCGCTCATCGTCACAGTTGTAAGCATGACGGCGTTTGGCGTCACGCCATTTGTTTCCAGGTGGACCGTTAAAGAACGTGACACACACATCTCCCGGACATCCTGTAGAATTCAGCCAACCAGATGACGACTTCGAAACTCCTGAAGTGTTTCCAGATAGGTGTGCCATATGGATCAGACGTTCAGCCAACGGTCCGTGGACGTGACGTATGAGGCTGAGAATCCCAATCCAATTTTCCTGCATTTTTAACACAAAATCACACACTTTTCATGTTTTTACATGACCAGAATTATAATAATAACAGTGAGACTAGAAATAAAGAGGAGAAACAAGAAAAGGAGGTTGAAAATGGTTGAAAATGACAAATGACCTCTTATGCATTTTCTACGTGACCGCCCATCTGCACCCACAGCTCCACTTGACCTCTGTGACCCCCACCGCTGTAGCCATATTCAGAACAGCCTGACCTGATGCATGAAAGAACGAGATGAGGCACATGTCTACACATCCACACAGTGCTCACTTTGATTCCAGCCTTACCCAGCGCTGCAGACGTCCTCTGAGGCCCATCTAATCACAACAGATATCCATCCAGCCATCTTTTTCTCTCTCCGCTGCCACATCCTACTGGCAACGGAGTCGAGAAGAGAGAAACCGCAGAAGACGATCTCAGAGCCGTTATTTGTTTTTTCACTGCTACCAACACCATGTTGACGTCTACTGAAATTTGAGAAATATACTATATAGTGAAAGCATGCCAATTCACACAGTCTCCTGTTAATAGCGTCCTAATAACGCCTTCTCATGTTTTTCATTTTTAATGCGTGCTTTATGAAAGCATCTCTCCGGGGAACGTGCGTGCTCGTACATTTGAATGAACACAGCTCCAATAAATCTTAAGTTTATGCAACAAATAAATGAATAACAGCAAAGGAAATATGAATCCATCTTAACAGCCCCTCTTCAGCGTCAAAAGAAAATATTGCTCAATTTAAATTTAATGACTGGTTCCATCTTTGCTGGCGGAGTGGCTGGGCGCAGCGCTGCTGCCATAATAACAATAATAGACTGTTTTATAGGCTGCCCTTCACACAGGAGAGTCTGGCGTAGACAACAAACAACATAACCACAGGAGCTAAACCAGAGTCCGAGGCTCGGAGACAGGAACGTGACTGAGTGGAGGCTCACGCCGGAGATTTCATTGCCTGAAAAGGTAAAAATGAAATGGGGCTGATGAATACAGCTAGACAAGTGAGGCAATAACGAATATTTCCTTTTTCATTTTACAATGTGCAAAGCAAAACATTAGTTATAAAGAAAACAAAAACAATGACCAATTTAGAGAAGAAAACCTTGTCAAAATTGCATAATCCTGAACTTCCGCTCTAAACCAGAACTTCAGTTTTAAACCATTATGCATTAAGCATTATGTAAGCACCATTTCACATGTAAAAATATCAGCCAATCATAACAGAGGTCACATATAGAAGTCTTGAAGGTACAGTAGCGAAAACAGGCTGTTTAACACTGTCTTAAAGGTGCTGTATGTAATTTTTTTGGACTGTACATAAAAAGCATAAAAACACCATACTGTGTTTGCAGATATTAGGAAACAAACTAAGTTCACATACTTGTTTCTCAGAAAAACAACTCTACAGTGAGTTATTCTACTTTGAAATGTGCGTTCCGTGTCGGAATCTCTGTTTTGATCACGCCCACTGCCAATTTATCCAATTTTGACACCCCAGGTTGCCAGTTGGCAGAACACACAGCAAACTGTAGCCATGGAAGCCTGCAAACAAACTCGCAGGCTTATACCCTATATCCTACCCTATCACAGATAGGCTATACCCTACCTAAAATTATATAGCTATACCCTACCTAAAATATCTTCATTTATATAGCGCTTTTCACAATACAGATTGTTTCAAAGCAGCTTCACCGTGATAATAGGAAAATTAATTGACAGAGATCGTTTTGGCTTTACAGCAGCTCTTAAGAAATTATTATTATCGAGCTAAAGTAGGTTTTAGTTTGAATCCCTTCCGTTGTAAAAATGGTTAATTATTAACTTAGGGGCCGCTTAAATTACACCTTTCCTACTGAAAACAGACTTTTAATGCATTCTTGCCATTCATTTATGAGTTTAGTCTAAATGTTTGCGCATTTGAATGTGTATGTGCTCAGAAGCTTTTTTTACAAAGTGGTATTGCCAAATTACTTGTCTGGTCCGCATAATACAGAAAAAGTATTCGTGTCTGCAGATCTATGCGAACTGGAATAATTTTGATAATGTTTTATCTATACATAGGGAAAGGAAAGGGAAGGAGGCTTTCACAGGGGATAGTTTGACACTTCAGGGCGGTGTTTTCATCATGTCTAGGCGCAGGTCCTTCATCTCAACTGGATACGGCCTGGATCTGAGATCGGAAGATATTTGATGTTTAATGTACTGTTGAATGTACTGTTGTGTGGAGGATTGTAAATATCTGACAACAAGATTTCACGGTTGGATGGGTTACCCAATGTGATCGACACAGTTGTGTCATGTAAATGGGCATAACTAAATTATGACAGTGTTTTTTGTGCAGGAATGGATAAAATGCAACAAAGCTTGAGTTTTTAAATGACCTTTTCTCGAAATTACGGTTTGCAGCTTTAAGTTTAGTGAAAGAGAGTTTTGGTGAAAGTGGGAAGTGATTAAAACTTTTCCTGTTGTAACCTCTGTTCTACCTCTCTGCTGCTGGTGTGAAGCTCCAGGTTTCATTCTGACAGCTTTTCATTTCCTGTTGAAGCAGTTTGAATTTGATTGACAGAAAGCTCTGGAATCTTCCCAGTGCTGTTCACAGAACTGGACTGACAGAACAGCTAACCTTTCTATTAATCCACAATATAGACATTGTATAGAGAGATAGAGAGAGAGAGAGAATGATGTTTACAGAAAAATATGACATCTCATCCATCCTTCCATCCATCCTTCCATCCATCCATCCATCCATCCATCCATCCATCCATCCATCCATCCATCCACCAATAACCAAGCCATTATCGTTAACTAAAACTAAAAATGAAAACAATTAAAAACTTTATTATTTTTTTTTTTTCTAATTGAAATAAAGCTGAAATAAAATAAAAATATTGAATAAAAAAACTTAAACTAAACAAAAATTTGAAATGTTGTTGTGGCAACTAACTGACATAAGTTTATCTGGAAATAAATAAAAAACTAAAACTAAAACTGAAATTAAAATAAAATAAATTAATTCTCAATAGTAATATATATATATAGGCCAGCTAGTAGTCGCTGTGCGAGTAAACCTCACTCCTCTGATCTCAAGAGATGCTCTAGTGACTGACACTAGAGGTTGCAGCCTTTAGCCTCCTTGTTAGAGTGTCTGACTCCCACGCCGGAGAACCAAGTTTGAGGCCTGCCCATTGCGAGCGAGTAGGACCTGGGTGAGGGGTTGTTTATATATATATAATGTATTTGAAGAGCGGAGAAAACTAAACTAAAATCTTAAAACTATAGTTAGTGGTACAACAAGTGAAGTATTCACAAAGATTACGGTGGATTTGCTCGGCCGCCATGACGGTCACTTCAAGTGGAGTGATACAAACGGTGAAAAGGTAAGAGTGCTGTTATCACTAAAATATCGCACGGCTATCAGCCAATCAGATTCGAGAACCAGAATGAACTGTTGTATAATGTTATCAAAAGATTATTACATATTTGTTGCTGTTTGCCTATTTTAAAAAACCTTGCCAGCTATATGTAGTAACCGTTTTATGAAAGCAATACTCCCAGTGAAGGCATGGATGGCAGTGAATGTAAACCATTTTTTTGGGGGGGCTTATTGCTATAATTAAAACCATATTATGTATGTAAACTGTACTGCAATATGATAATATGTAATGTCGTAGTCATAATAAATAAATTAAATTATAAATAAAAATAGCACAAGAGGAGAGTGATGAAGAGAGATGCTGAAACCAGCTACTGAAAAAGAGAAAAGGGGGAAGACAAGAGAAAAGGAGAAAAAGATGCCATAACCCCCAGCAAGATCTGCTGCAGCGCTTCAATTATATTTATTTTCCTTACCAGCAGTCTGGTGATTTGAATCCATCTCAGCACTTCATTTTAAAACAAAGACACAGTCAGTCACTTTTATAGCTAATTACATTTGTTATTATATTGGATATTTACTGCCAATTCAGGATGATATGCATCACATTTACAGCTTTCGCTAATGTTTTGACTTTTAGCTGAGCACAGTTGACCATTAGCAAACTGTTTTCAGAGCCCATGTCAGTCTGTCAAAGTTGACTGGTCATTACCACCCATCATATCCAGACAACTTAAGGCTAATAATTCAAATGGAAAACGGTGCAAGATCACAAATATTTAATGTATATTGTGTGACACACAAGAGGTGAAAAAGAAAGGCAACACTGTGCGTGCATGAGAAAGCATCTCTCTGAGCACTTTAATAATTCAATGTGAAGGTGCACAAGTGGAACACTCATTTGCTGTTATGGAATAAGGGAAAAGGACTAAAAACACTGTAGTTCTCAGGAAAGTCTGTGTTTTTCTGTAAGCTTGATTCAAATACTCCCACTTTGTTGTGGTCTTTCTGTTTGGGTGAGTTTGGCTGCCTCCTCTCAGCCGAATAACCACAGACTAAGATTTGCGCTCAGTGAATTGAAGCTCAGCCCACATATGACAAATTTCAGCTCTTAGAGAGGAAAGCTGGTGGTCCCAGAAAAGCAAAGTTCTTTTTAAAGCAAGTCTGTTCACTTGGCGGCCATCTTGGGAACACCCTCAACCCGCTATTTACAGTCAGGCAAGTACAGTACAACTTCTGTTTACTTCAAAGAGAAAATACCAAAATCACTTATGTTTTTTAAACTGCTAAATCACAATATCTGACAAAAAACGCATCATAGATTGTGCTGCTTTAGATCACACCCAAATGTTTTAATAGCCTGTAAATTCTCCAGCCCATCTTCTCACTATTTGTGTTTCCCTAAAGAGAAGCAGTGAGTAATAAATGCCCAGCTCAGAACATCTCTGGCTCTTCTGTAATAATAACCTATTATATTAAAACCCATGATCATTTCAAGTCACCTTCAGTAATATAAAGAGAGATAGCAATGCTTTACTGATCCCAAAAGGCAACTTCGGCCATAATATTAAACATTAAGTGCACAAAATACACACACGGTGTAATCAAGAAAGAACAATGAGTTTAACAGCATTACAGACGTAACACAAAACACAAATGCATTATCTGGCAACTCTATCTGCATGTGAATGGGAGAAATGCTTGAGCGCACTTTATGAAAAAGCTCATGTAGATAATGAGCTGTTAAACAAGTAATAATAAATGATCTGGAGGAGTTCATCAAATCCTGCCAATCATAATGCAAGGGAATGTAATGGCTGCTTACCTTGCTCATGGGACAATCCTTCCAGCATTCCTCAACAGCTCATATTTATTTCTTTTGATTTATTAAGGGCCAAACATCAAATGTTGGTTTTCTGCTTGCTATTCACCCTCTTACGTGTAACCGGTCCTACTCGACCCGCTCCGAGGCGGGATTCGAACCGGGGTCGCTGCAGCATAGAAGGCGGGCACGCTAACAAGGACGCTAAAGACCGCAGCTTCTAGCACTCTAAAGTCACTAGCACACCTCTTGAGGCCAGGGGAGTAAGGTATACACCCACAGCTCTTACCACCCAATCTTCACTCCAATCTGTGTCACGGCACCACTGTAACCCCTCAGGTCCTACTCGACCCGTTCCGAGCAGGATTCAAATGGGGGTCTCTGGCACGGGAAGCGGGAACGCTAACAAGGAAGCTAAAGACTGCAGCCGCTAACGCTTCTTGAAGCCAGGGGAGTAAGGTTTACACCCACAGCTCTTACTGCTCTACATCCGCTACACTCACCCCCCTAAACCTCACTCCCATCCGGTCTATGGCATGGGAGGCGGGTGCGCTAACAAGGACGTCAGTTATTAGTGTGCCTCTTGAGGCCAAGGGAGTAAGATTTACATGCACAGGTCTTACCTACTGGCCTACGTCTGTTGCACATGAAAATTGGCCTTATCCTTGATGTGCTTGCAGGCCATTTTGAACTAAGTTTATCTAATATTTTTATTGTTTTTTTTAAATGTTATACATTTACAGTATGTAGCAAATGATAATCATTAAAATAATATATTTTGAGACAAATGGCTTGTTTGTAATACTGGTTAACCTTGGATATTTTTTTTGACATTTCTCATTTAGGATCATGAACATGCCTGCCAAGTCGTGACACTCTGAGGTGTTGTGGAATGTGTGTACAAAATTTCCGACGATTTTGATTTTCGTGGGTCAGTTTGACTCGCAATTTCATGGACCAAAGACCAAAAATGTTTGTCAGTTTCTCAACTAGCCTCTGAGGGTATTTAAATTTACATTTATGCATTTGGCAGACATTTTTATCCAAAGAAATATACACTGCATTGAAGGCGTACATTTTTATTCGATCAAAAATGTAAATTTTGCTGGGAATCGAACACATTTGGCATGCTAGCACAACGCTCTACTGTTTGAGCTTCAGGAAAGCACAAAAATAAAACAAAAACATTTAAAATTTTAAAAGAAAATCTAAATTCTAAATTTTAAATAAAAAATTGTTGTTAATTACAGTTTAAAAAATAATTTAAGATTTAAGAAGTCAAGTCTTGTGCTCAAGCCCACCATCAAAGATAAGCCAAATCTGTTTACCCCAATATTTTTCCAGAATGATATTAAGGGAATTACTCACCCAAAAATGAAAATGTAAAATCCTCATTTACTCACTCTCATGACATTCCAAACCCATTTTACTTCCTTTCCTTTATGAAACAAAGTTGATCAGAATGTCACTCTCTTCCATGCAATAAAAGTGGATGAGGACCAGGAACTTTCAAGTTGCAAAAACGACAAAAAAGCATTATAAAAATGGTCAAGACGACTCTTATTTCGATTATTCAGAAGCCATACAATATCTTTGTGTAAAAACCAGACATGAAATTTTAATAAGCTGTGAAAATCTTGCTTTACGGCCATGGTCACCATTAAGTTTCATTGTACGGAAAAGGGCAACCTGGAAATTCTGCTATATATATATATATATATATATATAATTTTTTTTTTTTTTTT
>RJVU01053127.1:662354-676695 GCA_003731715.1 Anabarilius grahami
ACTCAATATGCAAACCTGACAGTCTCTCAGTAAAACCTGGAAACACCAGGAAAGTATATTTCAAATAGAGGAATATCGTTGAAGTACTGTGCATCTGAGTTGTCTGTCCCTGGCTCACTGTCTGTGCAAAGAATGAGAAAGCAAAAGAAAGAAGCATTCGTGGGCATAAAATGTGCTTGACTGAACTAGCTATGGGATTTCTCCGAGAGTCAGGGATCTTCTGGAGTCACCCACTCCAGAGAGCCAATCTCACCCAGAGGACCCTTGAGGAGGTAAACAGATGTGGATTTCCAATGGCCTAATTTTCTCTCTTTCCTATGAATCCATCCATCGCTATGACACATATGAGATAACAAATGCAGATAGCGTGTTCACCCACCTCAGATGTGCATTTCTGCACAGGCTGCAGCTGAATGTGATATTTACAGGACCGACTTCTATTGAGGTGAACGCGAATGCTGACAGATAGCCTTCTCCAGGTATTATGGACCTCCTTGTGAGTAATGCATTCAACTTCCCATGCCATTTAAAAAAAATAGTAGGCAGTATAGTGCACATACTGTGCAGTTTTCAATTCCGATCCACCTGTGTGTGTGTGTGTGCGTTTTTGTGACATATAATGACCAAATTTTGTATAATGACATGGTATGACATAGGTATTACAAGGAGAGGGTGACTTATGAGGACATTACCCCATGTCCCCATTTTTCAAAAGGCTTATAAATCATACAGAATGTTTTTTTTTTTTTTTGAGAAAGTAAAAATGTGCACCGTTTTCTGTGATGGGTAGGTGTAGGGTTGGTGTAGGGCGATAGAAAATATGTTTTTTACAGTATAAAAAACATTACGCCTATGGAATGTCCCCACAATTCACAAAAACAAACATGTGTGTTTGTGTGTGTGCGTGCGTGCGTGCGTGTGTGCGTGTGTGTGTGTTTTGAATGAATTTATAAGTGTTTGAGATCCCAGCTAACAGAAAATATTCCCAGAATTTGGCTAACTAGGTTACTAGTTTCAAAATGTAAATTCAAAAGTATTTTCAGCATAATGTTTACTAAATGATAAAATTGAATGTTCACTTAACTTTCATACAGCAAATATTTAAGAAACTGGACATTTTGAATGTTCAGAGAACATTCCGAAAATAACATTTTCATCACTTAATCGGAACATTAGCAAAACGATCTTAAAACATATTTTTGTAAGCTGGAATGATTCATCTCAACACAATCTCATGGCAATTCATAAATATTTTGGTGAATTGGTGGCTAATTTATATTTTCTCATTCAAATTTTTGTATACGATCTGCTTATGCCCCAATGACGGGTATGTTTAGGGGTGGACTTTCATGCTTACTGTTTTTAAAGGTGCCCTAGAACGTTTTTTCACAAGATGTAATAAAAGTCTAAGGTGTCCCCTGAATGTGTCTGTGAAGTTTCAGCTCAAAATATCTCATAGATTTTTTTTAATGAATTTTTTTAACTGCCTATTTTGGGGCATAATTAAATATGCGCCGATTCAGGCTGCTTCCCCTTTAAATTCTCACGCTCCCTGCCCCTAATCTCGCGACTCTAATACATTGCGTAAACAAAGTTCACACAGCTAATATAACCCTCAAAATGGATCTTTACAAAATGTTCGTCATGCATGCTGCATACATGCATCGGATCATGTAAGTATAGTATTTATTTGGATGTTTACATTTGATTCTGAATGAGTTTGAGTCTGTGCTCCGTGGCTAACGGGCTAAAGCTAACATTACACACTGTTGGATTTATAAAGAATAAAGTTGTGTTTATGAATTATACAGACTGCAAGTGTTTAAAAATGAAAATAGCGACGGCTCTTGTCTCCGTTAATACAGTAATAAACGATGGTAACTTTAACCACATTTAACAGTACATTAGCAACATGCTAACGAAACATTTAGAAAGACAATTTACAAATATCGCTAAAAATATCATGTTATCATGGATCATGTCAGTTATTATTGCTCCATCTGCCATTTTTCGCTATTGTCCTTGCTTGCTTACCTAGTCTGATGATTCAGCTGTGCACATCCAGACGTCCTGCCCTTGTGATAACGCTTTGAACATGGGCTGGCATATGCAAAAGTTGGGGGCGTACATATTAATGATCCCGACTGTTACGTAACAGTTGGTGTTATGTTGAGATTCGCCTGTTCTTCGGAGGTCTTTTAAACAAATGAGATTTACATAAGAAGGAGGAAACAATGGTGTTTGAGACTCAATGTCTGTCATTGTATGTCATGTACTGAACTCTTGTTATTCAACTATGCCAAGGTAAATTAAATTTTCAATCCTATGGCACCTTTAATACTCTTAAGATTTTGTAGGATTCACATTGTACAAATTCATACAAAGTCGTCAACTAACATTGTTACGTTTTCCATTGAGAACAGGTTGTCCATCCAGCTGTGGTGGTTTGTGCATGCTGGTTTCTCAGAGAGCACAGAAAATGAATTTGACCTGCACGTCTGCAGTGGCTGCTCTCTGACCTCTGCATGTCCAGCCTGGCTTCAATTAATGTACACCCATCCACTGACTCACTCCTGAGCTTCTCCACATTCATCCTCTCACCCCCTTTGCTTTATTTGTCTTGAGAGGCAACCAAAAATGGAGGCAGGCCATCCTCCAGTCATCCGGCAGGGCTTGAGGGTATAATCAGAACATTAATCTGCGTCTACATTGCATGCCCACATCTCAGCCTGCCAACAAAAACATCCCCACACGTCCCACTGCCACATTCGCTAATCCAGGACCTGCTTTTAACTTCCTGTCGTAGCGATCGAGGGATGGGAAACCAGAAGCGGCAGGCCTAGATGAGAATGAAAGGCGTGTTAAAGGAGCAGCAGGGGTTCTGGTAATCCGAGCGGGGCTGTAGGGAGGTGCTGTTCTCTCTCACACATGAAAAAAAGAAAAACGGCCAGCTAATCCAGCGTAGCAAGACTCCAGAGGAAATGGAAGCTGACGGTATTAGTGCAGCCACAAGCACCTTTGATCCTGAGCAGAGTATTGCACGCTAAATCCGTGCTTTTCTTTTTTCAAGTCATATTTGTTCAGGCAAGAATCTTTTCCTCTGATCTTTTTCATCTCATGTTACCTTGAATAATCGGCACTAAATGGTTTCTGGTTTTGTGAACAACAAAGCAAAACAAAATGTCCTTTTCTTGGATTGTTATTTGGCTATTAAGATGGCAATGCTATTACCATGGTTTTTTGGTACAGTAATACAATGAATTATTTGACATACCTGATCTATTAGTACTTTTTAAATTAAATTAACCCTTTTATTCAGCAAGGGTGTGTTAAAAATATTACATTGATAATAAAAATACGTTTCTTGAACAGCAAATCAGCATATTTAAATGATTTCTGAAGGATCATGTGACACTGAAGACTGCAGAAATGGCTGCTGGAAATTCAGCTTTGATCAGGATTAAATGACGTTTAAAATATTTTCAAAGGGAATACTTATTTTAAATTGTAATAATATTTCAAAATATTGTTGTTTTACTGTATTTTTGATCAGATAAATGCAGTCTTGTGGAGCATAAAATACATCTTTCAAAAACCTTAAAGGGGACCTGTGATGCCCCTTTTTACAAGATGTAATAGAAGTCTCTGGTGTACCCAGAATGTGTCTGTGAAGTTTCAGCTCAAAATACCCCACTGATCATTTATCATAGCATGCCCAATTTGTCCCATTTGGGTGTGAACAAAAACACACCACTTTCATGTGTGTACCTTTAAATGCAAATGAGCTGCTGCTCCCCGCCCCCTTTCCAGAAGAGGACAGCTGGTGCTTTGGATACTCCGGCAACAACAAAACTGGAGAATCTCACGCAGGCTAAATTGTCAGAAATTCTCAATAGCTGTGTCAACCTCATACAAAAAAAATTATCATCAAGGGACATTTTAAAAATCTGTAATGTAGGTGCAGACCTAGTTTGAACTGGTAAACAGTTTAGGGCCTGCAACAGCAAAGGCATGATCACCTCTTTGTTTTAATTTGGCTCTGGGAACAGTGAGCAGTCTAAGACTACCGGATCTAAGAGCTTGGAAGGGGTTATGTAGAGATAGAGGTTCAGATAGATATGAAGGGGATAAGTTGTTTAGAGACTTAAAAACAAAAATTAGGATTTTAAACTTTTTTAAACTCTAAACCGCACAGGCAGCCAATGCAATGATGCTAACACAAGAGTAATATGATTGAATTCATGGAGACCCATTAAGAGTCTTGCTGACGCATTTTGGACCAACTGGAGACAGGCCAAGAAAGTGGCATTCATTCCAGAGTACAGTGAGTTACAGTAGTCTAAACATGATGATATAAAAACATGAATTACTCTTTCAAAGAAAAGAGAGAAAAGGCTTATTTTAGAAAGAAGATGGTGATGAAAGAAAAAGAATTTAACCACTGAGTTCACTTGTTTATCAAGTTTATTTTTTAATCCCCATAAATCATAAGCAGTGTCTCAGAACAAGCCGTTTCCAGATCCCTGGCAGTGTGACGTCACAAAAGCCACAGGCCCCGCCCACGAATGTTGACAGACAGACCGATTTAACATAGGGAGTCCGCCATTGCTGCACTGACGAGAATGTCTCCCAAGCGTTTTAAGTGTTCTGTAGCTGGATGGATAAATCCACATAGTTCTCTCCATTTACTCCCTAAATCTGAGCTGTTGAAAACGAGGTGCATTAACTTGGTTTTCCAGGAAAATGCTCCCTCAGTTCTGTCGAAATTCGTTTATGTCTGCGCGAATCATTTCACACCGGACTGCTTAGTGAACGAATATCAATACAAAGGGACGATACAAAACAGAAACTGTGCTAAAATATGCTACTCAATGATATTCAAGTAAAAACTGTTCGTGATCCAGTTTACAGTCTCCAGAGTGATACTGGATACAACATTAATGAAGGTGAGGGCACTTTATTACAATTCATCTGAGTTTATTTACGGGTATAAAGTTTATTAAACACCACCCGAAAAGGCATAAGGTCTTTCGTTTACTGTTAGTTAGTTTCTGTGTACTTCGCTATGTTTGTTGGTGATGATAAAACAAGGGAAAGAGAGAGGGTTTATGGATAGTATGTTTTATTAAGCTCTTACAGTGATTTTCTAGAGTGAAAACGGGCGCTTCATATTTTGTGTGAAGTACAATAACGTCATAAAACTCATCTGTATAGTTTTGACCATCATTCGGATGATACAACAGGCTTGTTAGTTACAGTGGATAAAAAAAAGAAGACAATATAAGTTATAACCGTAATTTAACTAAACTATACCTGTTCTATCTCCATGCAGCATATATTCGCAGTTTCTGACATTATAGTGCGTCCTGACTGAATCCTGACAGGGGAGAACGAGCTCGTAAAGCTCAGCCCTCTTAGGCCGATCGCAGCAGCTCATTTGCATTTAAAGGGCACACACTGAAACGGCTTTTATCTGTAAGGTATTTTGAGCTAAAACTTCACATACACACTCTGGGGACATCAGAGACTTATTTTACATCCTGTAAAATGGGGCATAATAGGTCCCCTTTAAGATAATGCCACTAGGAGGACAAAAGAATATAAATTCAGTTTTCTTTTCATTGAGATATGAAAATATGAAATGTGATACTTGTTCTGGATATGAAGTTTGAGCACAAACAGTTGCTACCGAACCATCTTTTAGAATCAACTTCTGTGCAAATCTAGTATTGAACACCCTTGTTTCCGAAGCAGTCCGGTGTAAAATGATTTGCACAAACATAAGACTTTATCTAATTTCACTGGCACATTTCTCATTATATCAATAGGTGCTATAGCAGGGATATAAACATGGCAGACTATGTGCGGCTCACTCAAGGCGGGAACTATGCTAATTAGGCAGATAGTCACCAGTCATGGGCGGGGCTTGACCCTACTGTGATGTCACAATCTGGAACAGTGTATTTTCAGACTCTGCTTCTGATTTATGAGGTGGATTTTTACCATTATAGGCTGGTTGTTTACACACTGTGGACACACATCAGTGTTCAAACACCATGTAAAGTGAATTTTAGGTCGGTCACCATGATTTTGCATTTTGTGTCCGGATCAATATATTTTGTTGATCCTGGAAGAACATTCCTATCCAAAAATTTAGTCCTAACCTTTTCCCAACTCCTAAACCTACCCCTTCCCATAACTTATCCCTAAAATCAGAGGGAAATGATAGTTGAATAACACTGTTGTAGAAGCACCTAACCCAGGATGTACGCCTAAACTTGACATAAATGGTAAACTTGTCCCTCAAATCTGATTGGTTGATTGGAATGTTGTTCCAGGATCAACAAAGATGTTGATCCAGGAACATATTGTACTTGGTGAAATCATGTTCACCGTTTTTGGGTCCCCTTTAAAAAAAATCTTACCAACCCCAAACTTTTAAACGGTAATCTTGCTACAAACTCAAAAGTATGTAGAACAGGTTTATATACTTTTACATAAGTGTGAAAGTATATAAACTGTGAAAAGTGTAAGTGGGATGCAGCCTCAGTCTACAAAAAGTGTCAAAATTATTCAAAAAAAAAAAAAAAGGTTTAAACCGAATGAGGTTCAATGGTTTAATCTCATTGTAACACATTAAAGTTCTGAGCGTGTTACTCTGCATGACACAGCAGCTACAGAAACTCTGAAGCTACTGAGTTTAAAGCTCAAACAACTGGAGATATCTTCTGTATGGATACCCGCTATTGCCCAACGAATACTTTGGTTATGTCTGTGTGTATTTTTGCATGGATACCACGTTACTTATGAAGACATATTACTTTCCCTATCCATAATTGCACACAACGCTGATATTTACCTGAGCATAAGTACACACATTCCTTAACGCTCACAGTGGGAAATGTCACTCGCTCCCCCTGATCAAAGTCCCTGCCACGGCTTGGTGTTTGGAACTTCTAAACCCTTACAAATATCAGAACTGTCAGCTAAAATGTTTGCTTTAGCGTACGAGAGTAAGTGAGAGACGGTGCCAAGATGTATTACTTAAGGAGGCATTTGGAATTTAGCAGGAGAACACATTTGTGACTTTACATTAAAGGGATAATTCACCCAAAGATGAAAATTCTGTCATAATTTACTTACCCTCACGTCGTTGCAAACCTGTAACAGAAAATAAGGTATTCTGAGTCATTGGGTCAATGGGGCCCGATGTTGTTTTGAAATAATATCCCAAATGAGATACTTTACAAATACATAAGTTGAAAGTTGAAAATCTAGGTGTGCAGATGATTTATCAAATGTTTTGTTTATTAAGTATTAGGATCATTTGGATTAAATAATAGTATTAAAATGAATAGGAATGGATGCAAATTAAAAGTCTGATGTTAAATGCATTATGAAAGGCTGTCCTTAAAATACTAGAAATATAACTTTGGCTTGAAAACTTTGGTATGTCAGGATGAAACTCTTAATATATGTCGTGAAAAGGTACTTTGTGATTTGAGAGAATTTCTGATGATCAGTTGGGAGATTAGAACAAAGAGTTTTGGAAATTCCCAATGTGAAAATAGTACCAAAGTGAATAAAAAGAAACCATAAAATCAAAGGGTAAAAAGATATAAAATTTTCTTGGATGAATATCAGCAGTGAGGACAGCATCAAACCTTTTAAAGGACTGATAAGCAAACTGAAAGAGGTTCAATATGTGCTGTAGTTGAAATAATATATCTTTTAATGAGCCTTTCAAAGCATTCACTCAACAGAAGTTAAGACATTAAAGCATTGCCAGCAGTTGAGGTATGCTTATCAATGCATTTTTATTAGTTTCAAAACATTTGACTAGTTAAGACGTTGTGTAATAAAAGAAGAAAAACAGATTGAAAAACATGATTAATAAATATAATTTGCTTTTTTTTTTTCTCAGTTGGCCAAAGGAAATTTTATTTTCTTCCTCCCCCATTTCATATAATATTCCAATTCTGCAGAAATCTGCCAAGTTTTCGGCAAACTTCTGCATCCACACAATCTGCGTCTGCTTATGAGTTATTTGATTTTTTTAACAGTTAATTTTAAACAAGAATAAAATAATAAACAGTTTTCAGTGTCTTCACAGGAGGGGAAAATCACGCTCATTTTCAAACCGTTATGGTTAGCAAAATAATACATGTGATTTATTTCGCCATGCTCGAAATCAAGGACTTGTGGCACTTATTTTTGGGTTATGGACTGCTCTAAAGCAGGAATAAACTGCCTTGGGCCTGCCATTGTCAAGAACACCCACATTTACATATAAATTGGGAAACTGAGTGAGCAAGAGTAGAGAAAATCAGAGAGATAGAAACATAGAGGGGGGGGGAGAAAAATATAATGATATGTTGACAGTGTGTGGTCTTTAGTGAGCGTGAGAGTGCCGGTTGTGAGTGTAAAGAACGTCGCTTTAATATCTTATGATTTCTAGCTTGCAGCTAAAGGCCTCTCCTGTCATCTGCCTGTATATGTGAGTGTACATTTTTTATTATAGCAGTAACCCTGATCAGACGTGCATTTCCCCTCTGTTCAGCGGTAGAAATATGTAAACAAGTGTTATTTTAAGACTCTACAAAAAAAAAAAGGAGGTTTTTGTTGCATTCACATATATATTTTGCATTCATATTCATAAAGGATATAAAATGCACATGCTTTAATGCAAGATGCAATACAAACCCAAAAAACAAATGCACTAAAGCATTTGAAAACAAACAAACAAAAAACTTTTTTCCAGTGACGACTTCTTGAACTCTTCGAGTTTGTTTGGGTTGGGTCCATTTGCTCTTGTGTGCAAAACTCCTTCAAAGTTCTTCAGTAGAGTTCATTAGTCCCTTCAAAGTCCTTGAAGAGCAGGAAAAAAAGCGACCTTAATCAGTCATTGTTTTGAGTCGAGGTGAAAAACAACACAGTGGCTGTGAATTGTGTCCCCTGGTGGCGAGGCTTTGATGGGCTGGAGCAGATTAAAGTCAGTGCAGTAATATGGACACATTAAGGGTAAATTGATTTTGCCTGGAATAAAAGGTCAGGATAAGTGGTTTTGTGAGAGACTGGCCTCTCTCTTCATTAGCTTTCAGTCCCTCATCTAACTAGTTTAGGCATCACACACTCTTTGGTCACCCAACCAACAGGAAACAGGCCTCAGGGAAGCAGCTTTTATCAAATGTCACTCTTATAATGTCAAATCATGGACTATGTGTCAAAAGCACAAAGCCTCTTGTGTCAATTGACATGGACGACGAATTAGGTGTCTGCAATAAACCACAAGTTTCACAGGGGAATTTTGAATTGTTAAATTAAAAATTGTCTATAAGGCTGGAAGTGGGAAAAAAAAAGTCTTCACATATTCTGACAACACTGCAGATTTCATTATATTATGCTAGCCTGTTTCAGTCTCAGTGTAAAAAGTAAAACAGAAAAAAAAAAGAAAATACGTGTATAATATCCCAATTACAAGAAGAAAAAAAGAAGAAAAATTATCAGTTACAATTGTATGATAAAAAGTCATTCTGTGAGATGTAAAGTCACAATTAAGATAAAAATTGCAATTAGGAAAATTGCAAAAAAGAAATTTTTTTTCTTCAAAAAAAGAACTGGACCTTGGAGCAGTGGAAGAAGGTCGCCTGGTCTGATGAGTTTCATTTTCTTTTACATCTCATGGACAGCTGTGCTATGCACTCTAAAATGTAATTCAGGCCACCTGTTACCACAACTTAAATAAATGCATGGTTGCAATTTAAAAATTCTAATTTATTGTTTTAAATAAACGTTTTAAGTTGCAAACATTATTTTGTAGAGTTCTGTTGACATAATAATGCTGATCATTAAATCAACTTAATGTCGTCTGTAATTTAAACTCAAATTTTTTAAAACTCAAAATTCAAGTTTTCATAACTCAAAAAAAATGATGCAAACTGTTGCGTTAATTTTTTTGTTAAGCCAACACTTTATATTTCAGGAAGCACTATGGGACGACGACAAGCTGGTGGAGAGAGTGTGATGCTCTGGGCAATGTTCTGCTGGGAAACTCTGGGTCCGGCCATTCATGTGGACGTAAATTCGATGAGTACCACCTACAGTGCTCAGCATAAATGATTACACCCCCTTTGAAAAGTAACATTTTAAACAATATCTCAATGAACACAAAAACTATTTCCAAAATGTTGACAAAACTAAATTTAATAAACATCTGTTTAACTTATAACATGAAATTAAGGTTAATAATATAATTTGGATTACACATTTTTCAGTTTTACTCAAATTAGGATGATGCAAAAATGAGTACACCCCACAACAAAAACTACTATATCTAGTACGTTGTATGGCCTCCATGATTTTTAATGACAGCACCAAGTCTTCTAGGCATCGAATTAACAAGTTGCCAACATTTTACATCTATCTTTTTCCATTCTTCAAGAATGACCTCTATTAGAAACTGGATGCTGGATGGAAAGTGATGCTCAACTTGTCTCTTCAGAATTCCCTATAGGTGTTCGATTGGGTTCAGATCAGGAGCCACTGAATCACTTTCACCCTGTTCTTCTTTAGAAATCCAACAGTGGCCTTAGATGTGTGTTTAGGATCATTGTCATGTTGGAAAAGTGCACGACGACCAAGGCCACGGAGTGATGGTAGCATCTTCTCTTTCAGTATAGAGCAGTACATCTGTGAATTCACGATGACATCAAGGAAATGCAGCTCCCCGACACCAGCAGCACTCATGCAGCCCCACATAAGGACACTGCCACCACCATGTTTCACTGTAGGCACCATGCATTTTTCTTTGTATTCCTTTGTGACACCATACAGTTTTGAAGCCATCAGTTCACAAACATTTCCAGTAGTCTTCCTCTTTGTCAGCATGGGCCCTGGCAAACTCTAGGTGGGCTTTTTTGTGCCTGGGCTTTAGGAAAGGTTTCTTTCGTGGATGGCACCCATGCATGCTGTTCCTCTGCAGTGTACGCCGTATTGTGTCACGGGAAATAATCACCAAAGTTTGGCTTTCTACTTCTTTAGATAACTGCAGTGAACTTGCATGCCGATTTTCTTCAACCCTTCTCAGAACACGCTCGTGTCAAGGTGTTAACTTCTGTGGACGACCTGGACGTCTCTGTGAGATGGTTGCAGTTCCATCTTTTTTTAATTTTTGTACCACTTTTGCTACAGTATTCTGACTGATAAGTAAAGCTTTGCGGATCTTCTTGTAGCCTTCACCTTTCTGGTGTAAAGAAATTATTTTCTTTCTCAGGTCTTGTGACATTTCTCTTCCATGTGGTGCCATTGCTGACAGCATGAAATGGGAAGGGGTTTTAACACCCTTTTATTGTCAACTGTCTGCTGGACACCTGTGTAATGAAATTAAATTATTGTTGAATTAGACATTTGTAGTCTAAAATGTAGCTTTGCTCCAGAGACTTTCAGTGGGGTACACTCATTTTTGCATCACCCTAATTTGAGTAAAACTGAAAATGTTGTTCTCTAAGTTATATTATTAACCTTACTATCATGTTATAAGTTAAACAGCTGTTATATTAAACTTAGTCTTGTCAACATTTTGGAAATTGTTTTTGTGTTCATTGAGATATTGTTTAAAATGTTATTTTTCAAAGGGGGTGTACTCATTTATGCTGAGCACTGTACCTTAACACTGTTGCAGACCAGGTACACCCCTTCATGACAATGGTGTTCCCTGGTGGAAGTGGCCTCTTTCAGCAGGATAATGCACCCTGCCACACAACACACATTGTTCAGGAATGGTTTAAGGAACATGATGAAGAGTTCAATGTGTTGGCCTGGCCTCCAAATTCCCCAGATCTAAATCCAATTGAGCATCTGTGGGATGTTCTGGACCAAAAAGTGCTGAACCAATCCACGGCATCTCCACCTCACAACCTGAAAGTGACAAGTAAAAAGTGAAAGTGACGTGAAGGCCAAGTAACCCATTCTCGTAATTTGTCCTGTGCATTTAGCCCATCCAAGTTAGTGCACACACATTAGGAGTAGTGAGTAGTGAACACACACACACTGCAATCCATGGACACACACACCCGGAGCAGTGGGCAGCCATTTTGCCCGGGAGCAATTGGGGGTTAGGTGCCTAGCTCAAGGGCACCTCAGTCATTTCTTGCCGGTATTTAGAATCAAACCCGTGACCTTCGGGTTACCAGTCTGACTCTCTAACCATTAGGCCACGACTGCCCCCCTCACAACCTACAGGACTTTAAGGATCTGCTGCTAATGTTTTGGTGCCAAAAACAACAGGATACCTTCAGGAGTCGCGTAGAGCCCATGCTTTGCTGGGTCGGAGCTGTTTTGGCAGCACGCGGAGGACCAAGAGCATATTAAGCAAGTGGTCATAGTGTTTTGGCTCATCTGTGTATGTGAGATACGACTAAAATTGCGAGAAGTAACTCTAAAATTATGAGAAATAAAATTGCCATTAGCAGAAATTAAAAATAAAGCTGTGAAATATAAAGTAGAATTTTAAGATATAAAGTTGCAATTATAATAAAATCCATTTCTGAGGTTAAAACAGGCTTCCACATTAAATGCATTCACAGTGATCTATACATACTGTAAATCCAGATCATTTCTCATTTATGAGTCATGTTTTATTAACATGATAAATGGATTACACTGGCATTATGACATGCGTGTCGATTGGAGATTTTGCACTAGACTGCTGTGACAGAACATGTGGCGATATTAATATTTTAATATCACTTTCCATCTTATCGCATGTAACACCAAATTGTTTTGACATGCTAAGTTAAGAGATGCTTGAGAAATGCCTGAAGGTCCTGTATGCGATGAGCTGACAGATACAGAACATCAAGGAACACGGTGAAACATTATGACAAAATGCACACAAAAGAACCATGAAAAAAGTCAAATTATTCAACATATATTCTTTATTATTCTTTAAGCAGAAAAAAAAATCTGTTCTTGAATTGTTCATGATTCAACTGTCATAACTGTTTCATGTTAGGTTAATGTGTGAAACATCACAAAATTATAGACCTGTCTGTGTGTGAGAGCATCCACGTATATGCATGTCTCATATTTATGTCAACCTGATTAATATTCTCTCTTTAAGGGTCTTCTCCTGGAAATTAACTTTTCCGCCGTGCCTCTGAGAGGAGATTGGATGTTTAATAAACTGTCTCAACATTTCACAATCACTGAACACATCAGATCAGATGTGCACTAAAGCACTTTAAAAAAAAAAAAGGAAAGAAAACCCTCAACATCAGGGCCTGCTGCATCCCATATGTGAAGTGGATGCAGTTTCCATGACAACAGCACATAGCGCTATGATGATTCAGTGATCTTTTGCCTAAATGACCCTGATTAGGGTCCTCTAGTCTTCTAGAGTAGTTCAGCATCAGTCAAAGGACACACAACAGTGTAGGAGTGAAAGCCCAGTTGGATAATGACGCCCACCACAGCACAGAGGTTCAGAGATGTACAGACATATTAACCCTTAAATCAGTTTCATATCCTGGGGGACACAGACATTTGAGAGGCAAAGGGGAGGGAGGCTAAGAGAATTTCAGTATCAAATCTTAAAAATGGGCTGCCAAATACTTGAGTAACCTGGTATAAAAACTGTGGCAGCATCTAAATGCAACACTGCAGTATGCAGTGAGAAGAGCACTGTTGCTCTCTAAGGAAATATAGTTTCTAAAGATGATGCTATGACGTACATGTTGAAAATGATAAATTAAATGTCCACATTTGTCATAATATTTCCATATCTCAGAGAAGACAGAGTCTGAATGGGGTAAAAACAATTTGAAAGATTTAAAATTTGAAAAAATAAATAGGTACAAAACAGTAACAAATAATAATAAAGATAATACAAAAACACTCATGAAGTTTTAGTCAAATGAGACCAGGACCAGGGACTAGTTTTACTTTATATATACAGTCAAACCAAAATTTATTCAGACACCTTGAACATTTCATTCATTACAGTTTATTCACTATAGTTTAAAAACATGGTAATAAAATATGACAAGATCTCAGAGTTAAACTGTGTCACAAAAAAAAAAAAAAAAAAAATCTTTATTATGTCAGATAACACCTAAGAAAATCATGGTCAGGTCAAAGTGTCTGAATAATTTTTGGTTCCAAATTTTTATCAATTTTACTGGTAGTTCACCGTATGAGGAATTTTTGGGTATAATACTGTATGTCGCAGTTTACTTTATTTTGCTTTCCTCACTTACATAAATGAACTATAGTGTCCTGCACCCACCAGTAAAAATATATAAAAAATATAAAAAATGTCTGAATAACTTTTGGTTTGACTGTA
>RJVU01053127.1:685580-697350 GCA_003731715.1 Anabarilius grahami
ATATATATATATATATTATATACAGTGCCCTCCACAATTATTGGCACCCTTAGTAAATATAAGCAAAGGCAGCTGTGAAAATAAATCTGCATTGTTCATCCTTTTGATATTTCATTAAAAAAATTCACAAAATTCTAACCCTTCATCGAAGTAAAACAATTGAAAGTGGGGGGAAACTCACATTATGAAATAAATGTTTTTCTCCAATACATGTTGGCCACAATTATTGGCACCCCTAGAAATTCTTATCAGTAAAATACCTCTGAAGTATATTCCCATTCATATTTACATTTTTTAGCACACCAGGGTGACTAGGAGAATGAAATTGTCCAGTCATGACTTCCTGTTCCACAGGAGTACAAATATGTGAAAACACAAGGCCAAATTCCCTTAATCATTCATCACAATGAGAAAAACCAAAGAATATAGTTCTGATGTGCAGCAAAAGATTGTTGAGCTTCACAAAATAGAAAATGGCTTTAAGAAAAAAGCTAATGCATTGAAAATCCCCATTTCCACCATCAGGGCAATAATTAAGAAGTTCTAATCAACTAAAGATGTTACAAATCTGCCTGGAAGAGGACGTGTGTCTAAATCGTCCTAATGCGCCGAGAGGAAGAAAGTTTGAGTGTCAAAAGATTCTCCAAGGATCACAGCTGGAGAATTGCAGAGATTAGTTGAGTCTTGAGTTTCAGAAAGCCTAAAAAAAAATGATCAAACAGAACCTACATCCCCACAAGTTGTTCCGGAGGGTTTCAAGAAAAATATACTCAGTTGTCAGACAAGACTGGAACTTCAAACGGGACCGGCTTCTATGGTCAGATTAAACTAAAAAAATAGTTTTTTGGCAGCAAACCCACCAGATGGGTTTGGTGCACACATGGATAAAAAGTACCCCATGCCCACAGTTAAATATACTGCTGGATCTTTAATGTTGTGGGCCTATTTTTCTGCTGGAGGTCCTGGACATCTTGTNCTGCACTCACTTTCCTCGTCATCTCCCCATCATCACCGATCATCATCACCTGGACTTCCTCGTCAGCACTCCCTATATATATGGACTCACTCCCTTCACTCCTTGTCTGTTCTTAAATGTTATATTGATGTGTTTGCTTGTTGTCTCTCTCCGTTTCCCAATAAATACCCATTGTTCCGTGGATGTCCGTGAACGACTCATCTGTACAACAGCCAACCGTAACAAAGAGAAGAAGCACCAGCATGGAGCTGGGAATCTGAAGGATCTGGAGAGATTCTGCATATAGGAATGGTCTCTGATCTCTTGTCAGGTGTCAGGTAACACTTTAGTTTACATTGTAATTATTACACGTTACATGCAGTTACTGTAGTAATACTATAAATTATGCATAGTTACATCCAATTAACCCTAAACCAAACCCTCATCCCAACCCTAACCCTATAGTAAGTACACGTAGTTAATTATTATTACTCAGTACTTAAATGTATAATTACACTGTAACACTGACACCTTAAAATACAGTGTAACCCCAATCTTTAACATTAGTAAAGTTGCTCGTTTGTTCATGTTAGTTCATAGTGCATTAACTAATGTTAACAAGATTTTAATAATGTATTAGTAAATGTTGACATTAACATTAACAATGATGAATAAATGCTGTATAAGTGCAGTTCATTATTAGTTCATGTTAACTAATGTAGTTAACAAATGTTAACTAATGAACCTTATTGTAAAGTGTTACAATGATTTTCCGTGTAAATCAATCATAAATCATTTGTTAAAAAATCAGCCACTGGATTGAATCCAATTCAAATTTATTCAAGAATGGTTTTACAAATATTTTAGACAAATTATTCTAGATCTAATCAAACTTCAATTAAATATAAATGAGCTCTCCTTTATGTCTCCTGAGCTTTGAAAGAGCAACGTCTAAGCAATAAATCTTTCCTCAGGGTACAGTCTCAACAAACAATCCACTCCTATTCTTAATAGAGTGAAGCATTTTGAGATATCACTACAGAAACTTGTGAAATTGATGTTAAGACAATCAAAACACTAATTTAAAGTTTAAAAAAGTTATTAAAAAGAAGTTTTTAATAGCTTTGTCAGGTAATATCATTGAATCGATATGCTCTCTAATGAGTTGGATGTTTATTATAGTTGGAGCCATAATTCAGAAGCAGGATGTGTTCTGAGTGAAAGAGTCTCTTCTCCAGCTTGAATTACGGGCTGAGCGTTTGACAGCTTTGGGTGCAAGAGGCTCATTAGCTTCCCGCCTGACTAATAAACCCAACGCTGAACAAATGCAATATTAATACTGCCAGTCTATTCTCTCCCTATCATTTACATACACTCCTGGAAGTGTTCAGCACACCTCTGCAAATTATTAATGCACCGATTCTGCAGCTCTCTGTGGACACAGGACTATAATGACTTGCTCTGTGCTTTTGTGGATTTGAACCGGGACAAACCGTGTCTCAGAAGTTGATCTTCATGGAACGCACTGCGTTTAGTTAGAGGGATTATAAAGGGAAGCTGTCTGTCTGCTGGAGAAATAAGAGGAGTTTATGAGCAGGTATGTGCGAGAACAGGAAGATCCTGAGGCACAGAGAGCCATGGCAACTATACTTTTTGGCTAAGGCATTATTGATGTACATTATTTCCAGCAGTGTTTACTGCAGATGATTTATGAGGCCTAAAATAAAATCTCACATACTATTCAAAGTTGTTCTCTTCCAGTCTTGGTGAATGCGATAATCAATATTGTTTTGTTTTGTTTTTCTGGAAAAAAATGACTAAACACTTAAATGTTATAATTTCCTAATGAGCTATTGTATTCATTTGCGTCATGTTTAATTGCTGGCCTACACATGCATGACTGTTTAATCAAGGCTTTTAAGGCACATCACACCGTGATTGTTGCAAGTTTAAGATTCTGTGTCAACTTTATAATAGCTCAGCATTTGTTAGTGCATCAATGCAAGCATTACAATGTGTTTACAGTACCGTCTGTCTGCTACAATATCTTGTGACATTTTTAAAAAAGTTGGCATTAATACAAAACATTTTTTTTTTTAAATATGTCATTATCTGTTGGAGTATGATTTTCAATTTAAACAACCAATAGAATTTTACAATTATATATTTTTATTAAATTCAAATCCTGCTAAAATATACCTATTTTAAAAACATCTAGGCTACTTTTCGAGATATAACAGCAACACATAGAACCAAATGAATGATCAGTATAGAGTAGGCCTACATCTTTCTTTAGAAATAAACACTCTGGACATATTTTAGCCAGCAAAAATATAAACATATTTTGAGAAACTAGTTTTACGTGAGGACTAGTTTTAAGTGCAGATTCTTGGGAGATATCTTCACCTCACAGTCAGTGGAAAAGAATCGGGACGGACGCTTGGGCATAAATGTTCATGGATGAGATTATTAACGTTACTGTAGTATGAAGCAGAACAGGGTGAGTGCTGTAGCCAGACCTTCGTAGCCAGTCTCGCATAGCCAGACCTTCAGACTGACAGCAGAAGGTCTGGACTCTGTCGCAGCTTTCATTGGCCAAGGACCACACAAGAGGACGTTTGACTGACATGTAATGCAACCAATCACAGTTCGTTTTGTTCCGCATCATGTTTAGGGGCGTGAAAAAGTAAAGTCTATGTCCCTACATTAACAGAACAGCGTGCATCTAATAAATTATTAATTCAAGAACTTGTGCAAGTTTACTGCAACAATGGAGCCACGAACACATACTTTTGAAAATCCAGTGTTTAGTTGATCCTGGAAATCGCTCATTGTCACATTTGGCATCACAGCATTTGTTTCCAGGTGGACCATTAAAGAACACGACACACACGTCTCCCAGACATCCTGTAGAATTCAATCAACCGGATGATGACTTTAAAAATCCAGAAGGGTTTCCAGTTAAGTGTGCCATATGCATCAGATGTTCATCCAACAGTCCGTGGGCGTGACGTCTGAGGGTGAGACTAAGTGAGATCTTTTAAAGCTAGCTTGCTATTGCTAGCCTTTCCGAAATTGCCTATGCTACCTTTAAACTGCTGTATCGCAAACGTGTCTTCTTTAAGGAGTATGTAGACTACATCCACAGTGATTAAAAATCAGATTAGTCTACTTTGCACACTGTATGGCAGATGAGTGTTTCAATTGTAGACAGCTTGTAGACAGCTAGACTCTGAATCTTATTGTTAAGACCATAAGATATTTTTTCTGTATCAACTGTCATTGTGTGTGTACACTCTCTCTGTGTGTGTATAGACGTGTTTGTGTTCCAGGTGGGCGTTGTCTCCATTAACTGGTTGCAAACTGTGATTGGTCCAGCCAAGCACCTGACCCGTACATAAGGACCGCCCCAAACACTCAGCCTCTGCCTCGTTGACCATCATTCTTCGCCTTCATTGACTTTTGCTTCGCTATTGTTTGTTGCATCATCGTTTGATTGAGAGTGTCGCGCCAGAGAGATTGTGAGTGTTTAGTGAGATTGTGAATGTTCAGATTCCCCGGTTTATTTGATCTTTGCCCGTTTGACTACGACTTGAATTCCAAATCTGATTTGTTTGCCAAAGACTCTGTAAATACTGTTGTAAAAAAATTCTTGTAAATACTATTTCACTTTAAGGGAGGTAGGGGGGTTGACGCCAATTTATTTGTATCTTATTTTCACTTTGTTTATGTAAGTTAAGTTGTATTTTGTTTTCTTTATTTTCGTTGAGGTATTTATTTTTAAATTGTATCAAATCAAAATCTTAATTCAACCCATTAAATTACAAATTAAACTGACATAAAATACTTTAATCATAAAATATTTAGTTTACTGGATTGTGGAAGAAAAAGAAAAGTGCATTACTAGGTTTTTGTTTATTTTAATAAAACATTTATGGGTTGCATTTCCTACAAAAAATATGATGATATACACTGATACCATTAAATAAAATTACTCATACTCTGATATAAGATTTTCACCATACCAAATACAACACACAGTCTACTTGCTTCAGTTATATAAAATTATTATTAAATAAAACAGGAGTTTTCGGCCCTTGAGGCTGTTTCCTGGCCCCTCCAAAGTAGCCCTGCTCTAGCTGTTTTTGAAAACCTCCTAAATCATTACAGCAGTACAGTGCCATCTAATCAGTCAGCAAGATCCCAGGATTCTGATATAATTATATTAATAAAAAATACAATCTTCTCTGAATTCCAAGCATCTTTTTGCCCAAGGATTCAAATAATTACCAAGGGGCTACAGTGGACAGCCATCTCGCATATCAGCTCTAATTGTAAATATTTCATTACAGGAAGATGTGTAGAGTGCTTTAGGCTAACTTATGAAGTGACAGGCCCAGCGAGCCCCACCATCAATAAAAGCAGATTTTTTTTATTATGAACGCACAGTGATGCGGCGCAAGGGAATGTGGGTTTGACATACTCTGGAGGTCCAGCTAATACTGTAAAACATGATTAATACAGTACCCGCAAAGAATTCATGGGAAGCAAAAATATTCTGGCACAGCCGAGTTAGAAATGCAATATTTATATGTGTCTTCAGTAACACTTTATTTTACAGTATATTTACAGGATCTGTGTATGCCAATCTGTTTATTTTGTCTATGCATTTTTATTATTTATTTGTCAGGAATTTATTTACACTGTCCTTTTTCAGAATGTGGTTAAAAACATGATTTAATCTCAATTCTGAGATCAAAAAAACAAAAACAAATGCTGGACAGCATTTAAAACTACCATGGTTATATTTGTAAAGGCACAAATTAGTGGTTTCTACAGCTGTTTAAAAAGTTACATTATTCTTTTTAAATGCTTCCTACTTCATGTTTGAGACATGTTAGTAATCGTTTCTGAAACATCAATAACCCATTACTCGTGACCAGTCGAACATCCTTTGAAAAACACTGTTGAACCAAATAAGAGGAAATGTTGTATTCTACTGCTCTCATCCAAACTGTATGTATAATTAAAAGCTTCTGCAAGCAGGTCTTGGTGTGTCTCGTTAATCAATTAAAAGCAAATTACTGTCTGCACCAAGCTTGACACTCTTGATGGTTCCGAGGTCGTTCCCGCCACAGTGAATCAAGAGGACATCTGGCACAGCTCTTCCTCCAAGGCACTGATAGAAGAAGGGGAGGACATTTCTCCAAACCATGCCTCCCCAGCCAAACCACCGGATATGGGCGTCCAGCCCAAGGTTGGTCCCGACTGTCTTCCTTGCATGTTTTTCCCCACGGTGAATGTAGCTGTCCCCAATTATGTATATTCTGGGTCCTGTTGATTGTAAATAATAATAATAATAATAATAAAAAACATCACCTTTCTAAGAAGCTTTGTTATTGTGTGTTATTTATATTTAAATGTTATTTTTCATATTTTGCAAAGCTATAGTATGCTGTATGTCAGGAATACTCAAAGTTTAATTTCTTTTCCAGCAAAGGATCTGGAAGTGTTTTTGAGTTTTTTTTTGTTTTGTTTTGTTTATGTTTTGGAATAGTCAATGTAGTTTTCTTTGCTGCAAATTGAGGAGAGGCACTCAGTTTTGGTGCTTTTTTCATGGAGAATAAATGCATACTTTTCCATCCACTCATTTTTAAGCACACTGTTTTCGTTATCAACTTTATTTCATTTTGAATAGATGACTTGAAACAGCTTACATCAAACACTAAAACATCCCAGGATTCAAAGGTCTTGTTAAGGTAAGCCGGCATGCTTTGCATAAAACACTTTACAGAACTGTTTTTAATCGATATTGGTGATGTAGATGCGCTTTTCTTAAATCACAGATTAAACTATAATAGATTAAACCTTCGTAATAATAGAGCTATGCAGCTATTGTTGATTTTGGACGGATTGAATAGCTGGGATAACAAATAACTAATAAAACAACAACAAATAACTAATTATCTTATTTCATTTTTAAATTAGAAGCTTAAGCAATATATAGAAATAAATGTTCTATTTTTATTTCAGCGTTAATTAACGCTGAAATAAAAATAGACCATTTATTTCTATATATTGTTATATTATTTATACTTACGTTTGGACTCTGTGGTGGCTGTGAAACTTGACGTCATTTTGTTCATTCGTTTCGTTCAAGTTAATCCTAAAATGAAGATAACAAAATTAAACCAACAATCCATTCAAAATATATTTATTTTATATGAGAAAAAATGCATGTGGTCGCCATAAACTGTATGATAATAACTTTGACAGACAGCATTAACTAAAGGTCGTTAATTTTGCTGTCCAACACATTGTGATAGACTTGTTCATTTTAAATAATTTAAAAAATAGCCAACGTCACTTTTAATATATAGTACATTATTATATGTCTTTAAATTTAAGTCTTTAGTTGTGTATTTGTATTTAACTTACCTTATGTTAGCAAGCCAGTCAAAAGAGAAATTCAATAAAATAATAAAAAAATGCCAATAAAAAAATGAATGAGAAGGGAAGTTCAGGAGGCGTGGTTTATTGCGAGTGCAAGCGTCTGGGCGGAAGTTTGATACAGCGGCTCCGCCTCCGGTTCCACGGACGATACCTTCTGCGCATGCCCAGGTTGCAAACTTTTTTTTTTATGACGTTTTTGCGTAACATGTCAGCGCCCCTCGTCGGCGATTTTTGCCTCAGTTCATTACAATGGAAGGAAGCGGCGTCGCGTCGTCCATCTTTTTTTACAGTCTATGGTCTGCACTTAATGAATCCCTGCCATCGAAATGTGGTAGGTGTTGAAAAATGTAATAAATAAGAATGGGAAAGAAACAGAAAAAGTGAGAGCGTGTCTGAGAGAGAGAGAGAGAGAGAGAGAGAGACAGAGATGGCCATTATATTCGGTTTTATTTTCATTATTTTGTAAGTGGTGCTTGCTAAGGCACAGAATTGAAAAAGGACTAGAAGGATCACATCTTGGGATCAGAACATTATAGAAACCTTGGAGTAGACTCTTTCCACTCGGGCCAACAAACAAACATTCAGTAATATCCTAATAGCCACCAAGCAAAGCCAATCATAACATCCATATAACAATGGATCTCATTCACTAACCCCGCATAGGTACAAATGTGTGCGTGAAATCTGCATACAAACGTTTTCACGAACAAATCCTGATTCATCAATAATTTTTGTTCTAAATTTTATCCTAAATTTACAAAAAAATGTTGGAACAACAAAAACCACTCGTACGCAAAAATCACATGATGTTGCAGATTTGCATATCTACAGCTGGCTAATCAGAGGTCTGTAATCTGGGTCTGAATTAAAGGTGTTTTTGGGCACCGTTTACACTAGTGCGTTTTCGTTTTAAAACGCCTGTCGTTTACACTACGCCGGCGTTTTCAAACCTCGAAATCAGAGACTTTTGAAAATGCTGTAGACCCCATTTTAGTTTAAAAATGCCGGGGTTGCGTTTCAGTATAAACAGACCAAAATAGAGACTTTTGAAAACGATGGTGTGGCTGCCCACATTGGCTCTGCGTATCCTTGATGACCGTGTAAACAATAACATGAGACTAAACTGCAATCTTTGCTGACTTTGTTGTAATTTTTTAGCAGCCATTGTGCAGATAAACTCAGCATTTTTTTAATACTGCAGCTGCCTACATGCGCAAGAGGCAACTATTTACACTTGTACGCGCATGCCCAGTGTGCATTAACAGTCATTTGACATGCGTTTTCGGCAGTGTAGTGTAGACGGAGATCGTTTCTGAAATGCTGTGGAAACGCCAGTGTAGACAAGGATCGTTTTCATTTTAAAACACCATTTTAAAACAAAAATGCACTAGTGTAAACGGGTAGTGATCGACCGATATTGATTTTCTAGAACCGATACCGATAATTTGTGTGTTTATGTGCACGATAACCGATATGCAGAACCGATATTTATTTACTGTTATACTTTTGTTTTTGGCCCGATTACAACACCACTGAACTGAACAAACCATTTTATTTATAACAATCACTCCCTCCTTGCATAGAAAACAAAACAAATCTTATTTATACACCAATAAAAGTCTGAGAGTGCAAAAAATAAAAAAGTGCACTGTTACTAAACTGTTTTTGTTTAAAAAATATAATCTTCGATGAGGCAAAAAAAAAAGTCAAATAAAGCACATAAAAGTAATTCTAACCAATTAAAAAAATAAAATAAAACAATCTAAACCACCTGAAAAAACAGTCTTTCAGCATTCTGCCCCATTAGCCTGCTTCGTTGTTTTGTTGAAAATTAGTAGTCTTTCGTGTTCATTTTAATTTTCACATCACAAAAATAATTGTATTTATAAAAAGCATCAGCAGCAACACTAATGCTAATAATAAGCAAAACCAATGTAGAATGTCTAATGTTTTCAAATGAAGCAAATAAATTATAGACAGGAGTCATATCAGCTTATCAAACTACAGTTTTAGTAGATTTATAAGCTGTTTAATAGGCTAAAGAGTGAAGAATAATTCGCTGGATGATGTAAAATAACTTAATAATATTATCTGGAATATTTGAATATAACAAACAAAACATCGTATTTTATTGCATTTCTCAACTGATATGTTATATCAGAATTATTAATAATGTTTTTGTCGTTCTAGATTATGAAATATCTGCTGACAAAGCGCTTTTTATCTATGCATTTACACAGAACTATACTCAAACTGCGATCGCTCACGGAGATAATAAATAATTAATTTCCATAGAGTTGTGTTTACTTGGATGTTTATTAGCGAATTAATCTTAATTATATAAACATTTACTATATAACCGTGTTTTAAACAAGTGAATCTTGTTAAAAGTTCCATAGCCGTGCTGGAGCATTTCCTATCAACCCGCTGAGTGAAAAGCGAAATGCAGACGACTTCACGAGACTAATGACGAGCATAGACAACAGAAAGATAATTAAATTTAGTGCTTTTATTTCAAACATGTGCTCTTTCATGGCTGTATTATTTAATTCATGCAAAGTTACATCTTTATTGGTACAGGACTTGACGGATTATCTTATGTGACTCCGTGAGCTCGTCTCTATTTCTTAGAGACAAGCTGCATAAACTAGCTACATTTCAGGCATTTATGTAACACATCTAATTTGTGCATTAATGGCTGTTATGTTAAATAAAGTTTACTAATTACAGCAAAGCAAGTAAGTATACTTTACATGTGCACGCCGTTGTCTCGTCTCCCTTCAGATGCACTGTAATGGCGATCCTGCCAGCAATTCTCAAAACACCCACAAGATTGCGGCGTTTATCGGTAAATCCGGTATTACAAAACCGATAACCGATTATGGTAAAATACTTAAATATCGGGAAAAATATTGGTCAATCGATATATCGGTCGATCTCTATATACGGGGCCTAAGAATTTTCACCAGAAAATGTCATCTGAACAAGTAACATGTCACAACATTTTGTTCTATCCAACTGAGAAAAAAAAACATTAACGTTAGGCCTACAGTCAATCCCGCTACCAATGATGATTAAATCTAATGATCACTTAGCTCACGTCAAACCGTGCAAATTATTATTACTGTTGTTCTCAAATTTATATGTGTATCATTGTGTATTAGCGTTACCTGTAGATTTCAATTTCTGTAACCACTCTGCAGTCCGAAGTCTTTTGCTTTTGGCTACGGGTGAATCCCCAGTTGTCACTGATGATTGTCATTTGGACCTTTCTGGATTACAATCCTCCATCAAAATGATAAGTTTAATTATTGCAGCTGCTGTTAGAAAAGGCTATAAATGATCCGCCACCTGCAGCATGCTCACATGATATAGCTGGGACTCCTTTTTTTCTGTTTACAGATGTGACGTAATGACGCAAAGATGAACGGCTGCATGCTCAAATTTCCCGCGGAAACCCACCAGTACCGATTTTATTATAAAACATCCTTACAAGCTTACCATTGTGAATCGGGCTAAGGTAAGGAGATAGTTTTGAACACTGGCTGGTTATGTACTTGCTCAAAAATTGATTTTGGATCATTTTTAAACAAAAAAGTTATGGACTGCAGCTTTAAGAAAATTAAATTTATTATTTCACAACTGTTATTATATTTATTTTATTTTCTCATTTTTCTACACAGTGTATTTCTGTACTTCAAGTAGCCTATACTTGATATGCTTTGACAGTATTGTAAATGTCATGCCAATAAAGCTTTGTAGACAGACAGACAAGAATGAAAGAGTCTGCTGTCTGTCCTATTCCTGTTTGGCCATCTCGCCTCCTCTTCCTTTTTCTGTAACGAATGCATTGCGCCTGCATTCTCTCATCACTGAAACAGTTGCATTTTCAAACCTCAGAAATATAACGGATGGCAATTTCAGGTAAAGGTCACAATAAAATCAACCTGCTGTATCTCCACATATCAGTGTCTTCCTGGATATATAGCGGTCGCTCTGCTGCCTGCAGTCACTGCTGGTCTGGAAAACATTTTGAGGCGCATACAGACATAATGACAGGGGCTCTGTTCCAAACCCTACTGAGCTGCTTAGCAAGACAGCGTTTTAAGGCTTCAGAGGTTTGCCTTGACAAAAAGGCTGTTCTGAATCTTTGAGCTGCCTCATTTGGCCAAATTTTAAGGCATTATTGCTGTTATCTTTCACTGGTAAAACATATACTGTAATATTATATACTTACATAAAATGCACATAATATAGAATTTATACGTTTGGGAATGGGTCAGCAAAAATCTATTATTTCTTGGTGTAAATGCTTAACTTAAAAAAAAAGTTTTATTTTTATTTTGTGATTATATATATTTT
>RJVU01053127.1:697595-741236 GCA_003731715.1 Anabarilius grahami
AATAATCCGTACGACTCCAGGGGGTTAATAAAGGCCTTCTGAAGCGAATGGATGCGTTTGTGTAAGAGAAGTATCCTTATTTAAAACTTTATAAAGTAAAATAATGAGCTTCCGATTTAAATAAGGATACTTGTCTTAAACAAACGCATCAATTCGCTTCAGAAGGCCTTTATTAAGAAGATAAGGTGTGTCCCAATTTGCGTACTTATGCACTATTCTATGACGTTTTTATGTATAAATATTGCGAGTAGTGCGTTCACACTGAAAATTCCGAAAAGATAAAGTACACTTTAAATACCCGGATGATGCACTAAATTAACGGAAAAAACAAAGTGTGGAATGTTGGACACTTCATGCTCTCAACTGTTGCAGCTTTAATTACGTAGTGGAGAGGAAGGGGCTGTCAGACTCCGATGTTAAATGACAAAATAACCTTATACAATTCACGCACTTCATGGATGAGTACATAGTGTAGAAGTGCATAGTGTATAGTGCGTCATTTGGGACGCAACTATAGTCATATACACCTAGGATGGCTTGAGGGTGAGCACATGGAATAATTAACATTTTTGAGTGAACTATCCCTTTAAGGCCCTGTTTACACTAGTGAATTTTCATTTTAAAATGCATAACTTTTGCTACGGTTATGCCTGTCGTTTACACTACTTCATCATTTTCAACCCTCGAAAACGGAAACTTTCGAAAATGCTGCAGTGCCCGTTTTAGTTTGAAAACACCGGGGTTGCGTTTCAGTGTAAACGGACCAAAAGAGACTTTTGAAAACGATGGGGTGGCTGCCCATGTTCGCTCTGTGTATCCTTGACGACCATGTAAACAATAACATGGAGACTGAACTGCAATCTTTGCTGGCTTTGTTGTCATTTTTTGCAGCCATTGTGCAGTTAAACTCTGCATTTTTTAATACTGCAGCTGCCTACTTGCAAGAGGCAACTGTTTACACTTGTACGCGCATACCCCATTGTGCATGAACGGTCATGTGACATGCATTTTCTGTCGTGTAGTGTAGACGGAGATCGTTTCTGAAACGCTGTGGAAATGGCAGTGTAGACGAGGATCGTTTTCATTTTAAAACGGCATTTTAAAACGAAAATGCATGTGTAAACGGGGCCTAAATGTGATAGTAGTTCATGCCATGGGTACATGCTGCAGGCAAATCTTAACATCTTGGTAGCTGCCCATGCACAGTGTTTCTCCTCAGTCACTTCTGGTTATGTTTTGGTAAGGTAGCTATGTAGACAATAGATAACGAGGCAACTCACTTGGTTCTGGAGCAGAAACATGGTTTCAGGAGCTGGTGATGTACAGCTCTGCACTACACTGTGGGTGTGTGTGGCTGGTATCCTTCAATCTCTGAGTGACAGCTGTGCAGAAAGAGAAGCCAGAGCCGATGCTGTTAGAGCCATGACAGTGGGAAACAGCGGTGGTGTGCTGTAGAGGAAGGAGACATATTTGCTCAGTTAGCAGAAAGTACATGTAAAAAATACAAACAAGTGAGATTTTGCTTGGGAAACTAACTTAGCATCCTATGTCATGTTATACGTCAATATCTATTTCAATTTATATATTATCATGCTTGCAAAAATGAATTTTGGCTACTTCTGAATGGCGGTCAATGGAGATAGATGCTTTGTGGAAGCACAGCACACCATTGGACAAATTAGAAACAATGTCTAGACTGATCTACCCCCTCATTTCATGGTTAATTGCAATTAGACACTTATCCTATTTCAATGAGCTCTTCGCAGTGCATTGCCGACCCTTTTGACGCTCTATGGCATCTTTAGAGGTTGAATCAAAAATGCAGCTCATAGCTACTGAAAATAAAAGAATGTCTTTCATTGAAATTGCCTTCCTTCTCCTTGTCTCTGTCCATTTGTCTCTCAGTGTGTAAAACAATCTAGCTTTTAAAAATCGAGTCTTTGGTGCACAGTTATTGTTTGGACTGGTTAGTCGTAGAAAATAAGCAATCAATTTTGTATGTTTGATTTGGTGGGAGCCACGGCATAACTCATTCATTTGCGCCCATCTTCGCAATAGAGGAAATTGGTGAACAGATTGATGTCAACAGGGGACACGTTTTTAAAAAAACAACAAATCCCAGGAAGACGTGCCAAATCAATTCGGAAATATTGCTTCATTTCTTTCTCTCACTTGTCAGGGTCTCACACCTTGTTTTTATGACTGATTTACATGACTCTTGCATCATTGACGCGCGGCGGGTGCGCACTGAATGCGATGCCGATAATAATCGAGCCAATGGCCTGTGAATGACAATAGCAAAAGATGGACTGTGATCAGAGAGATTTTTCCTGTTTGTTATGGAATCCATGTGCTGTAGGCTGATTTTCAAACGGCATACTGCAGGCTCCATCTGCCAGAGAGACAAAAGGACTGGCACCATTTTTATTCTCTGGTCGGGCTGTTAACTTGTCACGGGCAAAGCTGTCTCACAGAAACAAGAGGACGAAGAGGGGGAAGCAGCATCCAGCAGTGTTAAAAGCAATTACAGGTGGAAGAGATCTCAGAAAAGGGCGCCCGAGATGATAACAGTGCAGTTTATGCTATGTTTGACGTGCATGTGTGGGAATGCGTGTTAATTTAAAGCTTTCTGATGGCTTGTTCTTCCAGCAGGGTTCACAGTGTTTAGATGATGTTCCCACGCTAAGTGCCTGCATATTAATGTTGGGTATAAAAGTGCAGGAAAAGCGAGTAAGATGTCAGAGCCACATCGAAGACCCTGCCAAGGAAAATATGGAAAAATGCTAAATCCTTCAGGTGGGTGAGAAATTAGTTGATATCTTGAACATGTTCATTGTATTTTAGCACATGGAGCTGTGTGCTCTTTTCATTACCATTGTGTGGGAGAATGTAAATGTTTGTCTGCATTCAAAAGATGGCCTGAAATGACTCAAATTCACAAATGCGACCTTTTTAACTACACTAGCTGAATTTCAAGTGTCACCGTGTTCTAAAACGTGTCAGAACAGGTGCATCAAGTACATGTAGCATTCTCAGCATTAGCGCTATTCAGTAAATTGTCATCTTGTACAGTCAGTTCTTGCTTTCATGTCAACTACTGTCATGACAGAGCAACAGTTTTCATCTTGGTTATTGGCACAGACATTTGAAGGTAACTTTATTGCCACCTTGAGGTTAGTCACCACCCCTTTACATTAAAAGAACATTTAACTGAGAGCTACAGGGATGACATATTTTTGTAGGCCAAAACCTGAAAACAAGGTTAGCATTTTAGCACTTCTGCCCATAGGAAAAATGTATTGCTGAGTGGTTGCTTTTCTTAGCTCATGAGACTTAGTTGTGATTCTCATATATCCCTCAATTTAGTATCAATAGAGTTTCAGATGTAAAATTCCTTAGGAGAAATAAGAGTAGACAGAAATGAGGCATGAGAAATATCTGAGAGAAAAAGAGTAAAAGCTGAGAGAGTGGTAGAAGAAACTTAGAACATCTCTTTATTGTCTTGCTGCAGTCTCTTTCAAGATTCTATTTTATTGCTCAGAGGTTGCTCTTTCTAAGCGTGTGAGACTTAGTTGCGATTCTCACATATCTCTCATTTCAGGATCAGCAGTGTTTCAGATGTGTCTCCTAAAATTCCTTAGGAGAAATAAGAGTAGACACAACTGAGACATGAGAAATATCTGAGAGAAAAGGAGTTAAAACTGAGAATGTGGTGGAAGAAAGAGAACATCTCTTTATTGTCTTGCTGCAGTCTCTTTTAAGACTCCATTATAGGAATATTTTACTGCTCAGAGGTTGCTCTTTCTAAGCTCGTGAAACTTAGTTGTGATTCTCGTACATCTCTCATTGTAGTATCAACACTGTCTCAGATGTTTCTCCTAAAATTCCTTAAGAGAAATAAAAGTAAACACAACTGAGACATGAGAAAGTTCTGTGAGAAAGGAGTCTAAAATGAGAAAGAAGTTATCTCTTTATTGTAAAAATATTTTGTTTTTTTTTGATGACTTTGGGTTTTTTCACCCAGTAGGATGACAGTAGGATGAGAGACAGGAAAAAACAATGGGATAGGTGAGAAAATAACAGGAGCAGGAAAGTACCTTTAGCTGGGATTCAAACTCGTGCTGTCTGAGGTGCTGCTGTGCCTCAATGTTGATGTGCTGTCCACAAGGCTATGGTTCTGACAGAGCTTTCTGCTCTAAAACTTGTCTTCTCTGAAGTTTTAGAAGAGACCTCAGTGCTCAGATTTTTCTCCTTAGCTAAATATAGACAGTGTCACTAGCTAAGGAGACAGACTGTAGAGGAGACAAATGTGAGACCACCAAAGTCTCTAGGTAAGGAGCAAAATATGAGCATAGTGTGTGATCTTGTTGAGATCTCTTCTGAATCTTCAGAGGAGACAAATGTGAGAGATCCAGAGTCTCTAGGTAAGGAGAAAAATCTGAGCACGGTGTGTGATGTTGTTGAGATCTAATAATTTAAAGGAGACCTTTGTGAGAGTGTTAGTTTTTGTCTCAAAAGACAAGTGTGAGAAGCAGGAGGCTCAAGCAAAAGTCTCCATTTGATGTTAAAGTAACCTCATTTTTGTCAAGGAGAAACATTTGAGATGGTTCCATTGTCAGTGGGATTTTTGAATGGAATTTTGATTAAAAGCCTGAAATAAGGTCTGTGGTTAACACAAGCTCAAGATATTTTCATGTTTTATTCTATGACATAAAATACATCAGTAATAGGCAACATCTTTTTAAAAAGCTTTTACATCTCTTGAAAAAGGCGGTTGCTAACAAGTCGCTAAATGGGACTACAGAGGTTGTTGAGGACATTTAATGTAATCACGTTGAACAGGTAAACTCATCTACTCACTGCTGCTTTCACAGCCTTGTTATGTTTATATTCATGTGTTTGCAAAGTATTCTAACTCAAACTTTCGGGGAAAATGGTCTTTAAAATAAACGCTTAACGCTTAAAATAACGCTTAGCGTTGAAGCTATGAAGTAATTCGACCATGGTGAAGTTTATAGTCTACATTTAGCTTTTTTACTTCTAGTGATTGCATTTAGGCTTCATAAAAGTTGTGTTTATTTGTGAAGATTATCATGATAAACAAGACAAACAAGAATCATAAACTTTTGTTAGTCATAGAGCTTATTTTCTACAACAAGCCAATGGAAAAATCTTGAAGCTAACTTCTAGGTTGGCCTACATAAATACATCATCAATGCAGCTCTCTTTGCCATAAAGTGCCTTTAAAAATTGCTTAGTTTGTTTGAGTATCCCGACATTATAACATTGGCTCAACCAATGGTGTGTGTTTGTGGCAGGATCTGGTTTTCTGGCCAAAAGCAGACAGGGGAGGTGTTCAGGTAACCTGTTGTCATTATGTCATTTGTTACTCACCCTCATGTCGTTCCACACCCGTAAGACCGTCATTCATCTTCGGAACACAAATCAAGATATTTTTGATGAAATCCGATGACTCAGTGAGTACTCTATTGCTAGCACGATAATAAACTCTTTCAATGCCCAGAAAGGTACTAAAACATATTTAAAACAGTTCATGTGACTACAGTGGTTTAACCTTAATATTATAAAGTGACAAGAATACTTTTTGTGCGGCAAAAAAACAAAACGAATTTTCAACAATATCTAGTGATGGCCGATTTCAAAACACTGCTTCGAAGCTTTACGAATCTTTTGTTTCGAATCAGTGGTTCGGAGCGCCAAAGTCACGTGATTTCAGTAAACGAGGCTTCGTTACATGATAAATGTTTCGAAATTTCAGTAGGTCACATGACTTTGGCAGTTTGATACGCAATCCGAACCATTGATTGTATCACGGTTTTCACCAAAATATTAATAATAAGAAATGTTTTTTAAGCAGCATATTAGAGTGATTTCTGAAGGATCATGTGACACTGAAGACTGGAGTAATGATGCTGAAAATTCAGCTTTGATCACAGGAATAAATTACATGTTAAAATATATTCAAATAGAAAACATTTTAATTGTACTGATGTTTAAATATTTAAGTTTTTACTGTATTTTTTGATCAAATAAATGCAGCCTTGGTGAACATAGGAGATTTCTTTTAAACATTAAAAAAATCTTACTGATCTCAAACTCATGAACAGTAGTGTATGTACAACAGATCCGCAAACAAACAACAACAAAAAAAGGAAAGTCAAGCATTCTGTGTCTGCAGATACTTGTGTAGACCAAGATTCTGGCCTAAAGGAAAAACAAACAGAGAGAGTAAGTGAGCAACGAAGTCAGAAAGAGAGAGAGGTGTGAGAGGTTTGGCTGTTGTTCAGGAAATATTAGAGTTTAGGAGTGTTGACTCATTTACATCAGAACAAAACAGGCAGCAGCTTGACGGCAAGAAAGGGACATCTGCCCTCATATGTAGACTGATATTTCCCTCTGCGAGAACAGACTTCAGTCAAACAGAAATGAGGTTCTGTTTTCATGTGCCTTGGAGGGGGTGGAGGAAACAGAAGTGTGATTATGTCACTGAAACTTCTGATATTACTTTTGCTTATTGAGTTCTGTTTCATATGAGCGCTTAAATGAGCTGTTATGCCCGTTGCCTTGATCGAAGTTCTCCGCTGACTCACCACAAAATCAACATCTTTCGACGTTTTATGAAACCTCAGAAGTACAGAAACATACATGCAACTCCTCCCCCTCCTTTAATTAAACAAATAAACCACAAAACACAATCAAACATAAAATAAAAAATACAAACATATAACATCATAAACAAATATATATATCCATTCATCCATCAACCCTTTGTGGTATTTTAAAAGCACTCAGTTACTATGGAATTGTGTTAGCTAAACAAGATGAGTATTACCATACTGACTCCTCTCATCCATCATGGCTGTCTCATCCAATCAGAGGGCAGCATCTCAGATTGATCTGCCTTATAAACATTTAGGTGTTTCACTCTTTCTCTTGGTTTCACATTTACTCTGGGCTCTATTAGTACGCTAAATTTCACCCCAGTTTCGCATTGCCAGAGGTCACCAGCACACGATAGTTATTCTAGAGGAAAGTGAAATGCAAATGAGTAAAAGAAACAAAGATGATGGTAGCTTACTTTACAGGGTTGATTCCTGGTCATTAGCTGTTCCAAACTTGTATAAATGGATGATCAGATGGTCAGCCAGCTGACAAATCTCGTTTCAACCTGGTAAATATTGAATAAGACAGTTAGAGATAACCTTATAACAGCAACAAATCAGATACCTAATTTGAAATAAATAAATAAATAAATAATTTAAGACCCATTTATACTTATGCCGCCCTCCATTGTGGTGAGAAATTGAGTCCCCCCAGGAATCGGGTCTCCTTTAGGACTCCAAGTGATCCCATTGGTTCATTGGACTTTTAATCGGTAGTATTTTTAGTTGCCTGATTACAATTCCTGCAAAATCACATTATAATTATGTGTTATAATGACCATTAATGTCTGTTAGATTACATCAAATTAATGATGTTTATGTGTACTTACAGTAGCATTACAATTGATTTATTACAAATTAAGTAATATTATACAGGTCCTTCTAAAAAAATAAGCATATTGTGATAAAGTTCATTATTTTCCATAATGTAATGATAAAAATTAAACTTTCATATATTTTAGATTCATTGCACACCAACTGAAATATTTCAGGTCTTTTATTGTTTTAATACTGATGATTTTGGCATACAGCTCATGAAAACCCAAAATTCCTATCTCAAAAAATTAGCATATCATGAAAAGGTTCTCTAAACGAGCTATTAACCTAATCATCTGAATCAACTAATTAACTCTAAACACCTGCAAAAGATTCCTGAGGCTTTTAAAAACTCCCAGCCTGGTTCATTACTCAAAACCGCAATCATGGGTAAGACTGCCGACCTGACTGCTGTCCAGAAGGCCATCATTGACACCCTCAAGCGAGAGGGTAAGACACAGAAAGAAATTTCTGAACGAATAGGCTGTTCCCAGAGTGCTGTATCAAGGCACCTCAGTGGGAAGTCTGTGGGAAGGAAAAAGTGTGGCAAAAAACGCTGCACAACGAGAAGAGGTGACCGGACCCTGAGGAAGATTGTGGAGAAGGACCGATTCCAGACCTTGGGGGACCTGCGGAAGCAGTGGACTGAGTCTGGAGTAGAAACATCCAGAGCCACCGTGCACAGGCGTGTGCAGGAAATGGGCTACAGGTGCCGCATTCCCCAGGTCAAGCCACTTTTGAACCAGAAACAGCGGCAGAAGCGCCTGACCTGGGCTACAGAGAAGCAGCACTGGACTGTTGCTCAGTGGTCCAAAGTCATTCGGAAATCAAGGTGCCAGAGTCTGGAGGAAGACTGGGGAGAAGGAAATGCCAAAATGCCTGAAGTCCAGTGTCAAGTTCCCACAGTCAGTGATGGTCTGGGGTGCCATGTCAGCTGCTGGTGTTGGTCCACTGTGTTTTATCAAGGGCAGGGTCAATGCAGCTAGCTATCAGGAGATTTTGGAGCACTTCATGCTTCCATCTGCTGAAAAGCTTTATGGAGATGAAGATTTCGTTTTTCAGCACGACCTGGCACCTGCTCACAGTGCCAAAACCACTGGTAAATGGTTTACTGACCATGGTATTACTGTGCTCAATTGGCCTGCCAACTCTCCTGACCTGAACCCCATAGAGAATCTGTGGGATATTGTGAAGAGAAAGTTGAGAGACGCAAGACCCAACACTCTGGATGAGCTTAAGGCCGCTATCGAAGCATCCTGGGCCTCCATAACACCTCAGCAGTGCCACAGGCTGATTGCCTCCATGCCACGCCGCATTGAAGCAGTCATTTCTGCAAAAGGATTCCCGACCAAGTATTGAGTGCATAACTGAACATAATTATTTGAAGGTTGACTTTTTTTGTATTAAAAACACTTTTCTTTTATTGGTCGGATGAAATATGCTAATTTTTTGAGATAGGAATTTTGGGTTTTCATGAGCTGTATGCCAAAATCATCAGTATTAAAACAATAAAAGACCTGAAATATTTCAGTTGGTGTGCAATGAATCTCAAATATATGAAAGTTTAATTTTTATCATTACTATATTATGGAAAATAATGAACTTTATCACAATATGCTAATTTTTTGAGAAGGACCTGTATACTATACCACATTGTTATTATTGTGTAAAATTAATATTACATTTTATAGAACATAGTATGTTGCAACAATCCTTATCCTTATAAAAAAAAAGAAAAAGAAAAAAAGATTTTAAGGCATGGTTGTGTTTCCAGTTTGTTTTATTATGCAATACTAGGCATTCATTTTATATTTCAAGCATGTTGTTTGTGCATTTAATGTAATAAACATCATACAATAGTTAAATAGGTTATAATTAGTCCAGACATCGCAATAACAACTTTTGATCAGTCATTACCCCCCCACCACCACCACCACCACCGATTTCTTACCACACCGTCACTTCCATTCAGCCCCCTGTTTGTAAGCCACTGCATTATAAAATGTCTTTCATGTATTCACTTCATAGGTTTTGGGAGTTTTTCAGACTGGGCATGTATGTGTTTAATTCTTTGCTTATGTCGCTACACCTACATGCTACATGCTTATGATTGATAAATATCAGCCACGTTTTGCTCACCAGCTCATTTGATTTTGCATTGCCGTTGGCGACCTATGCAACAGATCGATTGTATATATGTGACTTCAAAAGTATAAACACCCCCTCATAAAACTGACACCTTAGTTTGATGTGTGACACCTCTGTCGTCCTCGCTGACTGATGTCTTTCATCACACATGCCAGTGCTCTGATATCCACATCCTGTTTTCATATTGAACCTGTCTTAACAGATCCCTTTGATGGATGACGCCAAATAAAATGGATAGAGTTCAGCACTGGCTCGTTTTGAAAGTTATATCCATCCCTACTCCGTTTCCTCTAATTAAGCTGAAGGAAATATTAAACACACCCTCTTTTGACTTGACGGAGAGTAAACAGCTTGTGTTTGTTTAAAGCGGCTTGTGGAAATTCTGCATGGGTGGATTATCGCAACTTCAACAAAGCGCTGCTGGATGGCAAATTGTTACCACTCCACGCACCACATGCAGCTTCACCGGCCCATCATTTTTATTTATTTTACTAATTTGTCGTCAATATGCAGAGCCACACAGCATTTGAGCCATCTGTAAAGCCATCGGATAATCCCCCGAATCATCTGTACCAAATACCGTCACCTACCACAGCTGCATGTGTTTACGGAATTGGCAACATGCTAAGGCAGGAGATGCTCATCTGAAAGAAATGTAAATGTGTATTTTTAGCCAGAGCATGGATGGATTTTCATGAACTGATTTGGCTTTTGATTTCATACACACATACATACATACGGTGAATGCGATTTCCCCAAGCACAACATGTTCCTGGATCAAGAACTTTAGCCGTGTTTACACCGCAGGAACTTTCCCCAGGAACAAGGGACTTTGGGGTGGTACTCAGTGTGTTTCGACAGCAGGGACCAGGGTCTAAATAAAGTTCTGGGTAAAAAATGCTCCCTGCTCGCAAGGTAGTACTTCTTCAAAATTCAGGAACTTTTGGAGGTGGGACTTGGGCACTGAACATGCTGATTGGTTGACTCCACGCAACATTTTATTTCAATCACCATTTTTAAAAGTCTGTTGCAGTGTGTGCAGTAAGAGTGGTTTGCTATTCGAATCAACAATGGAGTTTAAAAAATACGACGATGGGCCGACAATGAGGTTCAGCATTTATCAGGCTTATATGCGAAGGATGAAATCCAGCGGGAACTGGAAAGTCGCGTGCAGTCCTACGTCATCTACACGGTACTTCAGATCACAATGGAAACGCAGAAAGCAACAGGTCTGGGAAGAAACAATTTCCTGGGACATATTGTTTCAGGTAATTCTTGTGGAAAAGCAGCTTTTGTTGATCTTGAAACAACATTCCAATCAACCAATCAGATTAGTTTATGCTAAATTTAGGATTACAAGGGTTAGGTGCTTCTACATCAGTGTTATTCACCAATCATTTCCTTCTGATTTTAGGGATAATTTATGGGTAAGTTTAGGGGTAGGGATAGGGTAAGGACTAAATTTTCAGATAGGAATGTTGTTCCAGGATCAACAAAATACATATGTCTTACTTGTCACTGTGATTTTGCAGGTAAGACATGTTCCTGGATTAACATTTTGTTGATCCTAGAACAACATTCCTAAAATCCTGAACATCAGAGGGAAATGATGGTGAATAACACTGATGTAGAAGACCCTAACCCTGGTTGTAATCCTAAACTTGGCATAAACTGTAAACTTGTCCCTCAAATCTGATTGGTTGATTAGAAAGTTGTTCCAGGATTAACAAAGATGTTGATCCATGTTGTACTTGGTGAAATCACGTTCACCACATACCTACTCTGTAAATTCAATTGTGTTCGAGGCCTGATGTGACCGTTTTGGTAATTGCCACTTAGAAGAAAGTTCAAAGTCCAAATCATTGTCCACAAGCCTTTGATAACAAACCATTTGCTTAGAGTATAAATGTCCAAATCAATCAATTGTTAGCCTGACGGACAGTCATTGCTCTAACCGAGAGGGTTAAAGTCATCAAAAGCTCTTTAAAGTTTAATGTGCAGTTTTGCCAAAGCTAATGACTTCCAAAGGCAGAGCAGAGAAACTGGACTGAACTAAGCTGACACAAATCTAAAAATGTATCTTTAAATTGAGCTGTTTGGGTAATGAGATGGTAAACATGTTTAGGGAAACAAATATTTTTTTATTGAAATATTGAAATAATTGAAATAATTAAATAATTACAATATTTATTCAGTCAGTTGCATTACATCGTGATGACCGCCCCCAACTTGATGTATGCTAATACTTTTGTTCAGCAAGAATACAATTAAATTGATCAAAAGTGACAGAAAAGACTTGTATTTCAAATAAATGCTGTTCTTCTTTCACCAAAGAATAAAAAAAAAAAAAAATGTATCCATGTTTTTTAGGCAGCACAACTGTTTTTAACATTAATAATAATAAGAAATGTTTCTTGAGCAGCAAATCAGCTTATTAGAATGATTTCTGAAGGATCATGTGACACTTTTTAGATTTGTCATCGCAAGAATAAATTACATTTTAAAATATATACAAACAGAAAACAGTGATTTTAACTTTAAAAAAATATATAATAAAATAGTAATGTTATGAAATATTATCAATTAAATTATCTATCTATCTATCTATCTATATATCTATCTATCTATACAGTCAAACCAAAAGTTATTTTTGATATATTTTTACTAGTGGGTGCAGGACACTATAGTTCATTTATGTTAGTGAGGATAGCAAAAAAAGTAAACTGCAGCATATTATACCCAAAAATTCTTCATACAGTGGACCACCAGTAAATTGATTTAAATTTGGAACCAAAAATTATTCAGACACTTTGACCTGACCATGTTTTGCTTAAGTGTTATCTGACATAATTAAGATATATTTTTTTCTGACACAGTTTAACTCTGAGATCTTGTCAGATTTTATTAGCATTTTTTTTTAAACTATTGTAAATAAACTGTATTAATGAATAAAATGTTCAAGGTGTCTGAATACATTTTGGTTTGACTGTATATCCGGCACCTATGACCACCACAAACTTGTCTAAGTTTGCAGGAACTTACTGGTTGACAGTCATGACGCAGCGCACCTGTCTATGACACAGGTGTGGGTTTGTGCCCTCAGGTCAAGGCTGAGAAGAGGCTTAGGTTGTCATCCATGTCATCTGTGCAGCGCTGGGCCGAGGCTGGGTCAAACGTGATGGCCCTGTGATGGGAGAAAGAAGGATCAGTGTAAATCATGATTACCTAAAACTGAAGAGATATACTCATATCTGTGGACTTTCATCTGCTGTGAAAAGCTCACTGCTTGTGTCCTGCCTCTCTCTCTCTCTGTTGATCGACAGGTGTGTGCTTGCCAGGGTCAAAAGTTTGAGGCAGCCCAGGTGTGGGTTCAGTGATGCATGAGCTCCTGTGAGAGCTCATGTTCAGTCTTTCAAAGGCTACCAAGGCTAACACACTGCTCTAGCCTTTGCTTTATTGTTTGTTGAATGTTTTCAATATACAATAAATATATTTTCCTCCAACATCAAACTATCCACCACATTCTCCTTGATATTTTCCTTTCCTCGCAAACCTCTGTAGCGATTTTACAGGTATTTAATCAATTAGCTCAAATCATGGGTGAAATATATATATAATAAATCATAAAGCCTTATGATTAATTATGATATATGTTGACCCAAGAGGGAATTATGCACATATATTGTGAATTAATTACAACGGATTATAATCAATTACATATATGATTAGTTCTAGTTTAATAGTTGTTTTATAAAAAACTATCCTAGTTTGTCCAGCAAACCATTAGTTTTCTCACAGACTATTATAAAAAGAATGTTATTCTCTGGCCACGAGAATAACTTCCTATTATAGCATTAAAGCGTAAAGCAATGTTGCCGGATCGAAAACTTAGAAGTGACTTGGTTTTCTGAATGAGCAGCAGAACAATCGAGCATGAATATAATGTATTTAATATATGAAACTACTAATACAGAGGTTACATTTACATTTACATTACAAGGCCGCATGGTCCTTAACCCACATGGGGTGATTCTTTTGAAGTCCCCCAGAGCTGGGGACTGGGGTTTTCTGTTTAACCTCAGCGGGTCCACAAAGATGCCAAAAGTCACAGTCTCTTCTAGACCGGCCGGAGTCGATTCGTGATTTACATGCACAGTTCAGGAGGCTAAAAGCATTCTGAAAATTCCAAAGTTGGTTGGCTAAGACTGATCTTATACAGGCGTTACACCTCTTATCTGTAAAGAAGCATTTTAAAATGAAAGACATGAAAAACAGACAATTACAGAATTAGTCAAATAAGAGGAGCATTTAATTCATAATTAATTAGCAGTAGGTATATTTACATGCAACTGTCATCTATGGAATGAATCCAAACGTAATCTGATTCACATATTCGTTTGCATGCACATTAAATGTATTTCAAACAAAACTTTAGTGCATGCGCACTAGCACAGTGCCCAGTCGCCACATTCAGAACCGGAAGCCAACGCAAGTATAATTGTCGTTTTTGCCTTGATGGCATATCTAAAAATAAAGCTTTTTTTTTTAGCAAATAATTTTGTAAAACTAGACTTGAGACGTAAATAAACGTATGCACATTTGTATGACACAAAAAGTATGTAAACATCCTCATCACAGCACTGTGCGCATGTGCTCAAGGAATTTTTGAATCTGACTGAGAAAATCGTCAAATTCAAACATTTACATGACTAATTTTTTTCCTGTTCCTTTTTAGATTATTTCAGGTCTACACCACCCCTTTCAATCCGATCAAAATTGTATTCTAATCAAGCTTTTTCAGATCGATTGAGGTATTTACATGAAGGCTTTTCAGTCCAACTGAGCCATCAATTCGATTGGGTACACGGCTATAGTATTCCTGGGGCTTTATGAGTGAGCCTGCCGCGCAGCTATTGAAATAACGAATTTGAGTGCGCAAAAGACGTGATATGTGAATGGCCCCTTAGTACGATCAGTGCATAGTAAACTTGTCTGCCGAAGCCAATATTAATATATACAGCTAACTTTAACTTAAAATTTCCTAGAAATTTTTGTTAAATAATGCTGAACACATTTACAAGTTAAAAAAGTAGGTCTGATTCAGTCAACATGTCCTCTAACCAATACGCCCATATAGGTCATATAGGTCATTTGTCACTTCCCTGAAATATGACCCTATCGACAACAGGACACTTTCATTTTAATCCATTGTACCCTTTCATCTGCGTCATATTTCGGGTTTCGCGTAACTCAGTTGCACTCTTAGAAAAAAAGGTTCTTTGGGGTTCTATATAGAACCCTAAGGTTCTTTAACAACTTTATAGAACCCTTTCTGCCTAAAAGGTTCTATATAAGGAGAAAGAACCCTTTTGGCACAAAGGGTTCTTTGGGCTAAATGTGCTTTATATACATTATTAGTGCTTTATTTAAATGATTACACTATTGAACATTATATTTGTGTTTGTACTTTAATTTTACTTAGGCACACCTTTCATTCTGAAGAAAACAAACTCATATACATTTTCAAGTTTAATAAGTTTATTAGAAAAAATAATTGCCGCATTATCCTGTAATGAAAAAAAAATCTAAATTAAATATAGCCTACGTTTCTGGATCTAGGCGCTATAGGGCAGAATTCTGCCATCTGCTGGTTAAAGAAAATCCTGTAGGAATTACTCTGAAAGTCAATTCTTATAACTCAACCCTCCAAACAGATGCATTAAAAAATGATCTTCAACATAAACAGCAAATAACTTGCATGTGTATGCGCTGATCAGTTCTGTACTGTCTGCACGCGCAGTGTCGGATTTCAGCCGCGAGCGTCGTGCGCGAGTAATTAATTAGAATGCGCGTGAACGCAGCATTTTAAACTTCAACCGTTAGGGACGTCCGTTTGAGCTCAGCGCTCGAGAGGACGACGATTAAATTGGTAAGTGAGAAAATGAATATCTCTTACGTTACACAGATGTAAAATCAACATTTGCCTAAATCCTTTATATATTTACACACCTTAGATGTTTTTTTCAAGAAGCAAAAGAAGAAATGTGGTTTACGGTGCTGTCCGTGCCTGCGCTATTCTCCGCTTGGAGGTTTGTCATTTCTTACATGAATTCCTGAAAACTCTGTTAAAAACTGATCAATAATGGTGGCGAGAGTTCATGTTATATCCTAATACTCTTTTCTTTGTACTGTAGATTGTATTGGACCTAGAAAACGCATAAGAAAACGATGTTTCAGGAGCAGTCAAATCACGTGATCACAGCCAGACCACACTGTTATAAACATGAATTCTAGAGAAACCCCGAAGAACAAAGAGAGGAGGTGATGAAGATGCTTCTTCTGTGGATATAGCTGTGAGTATTTGGTGTTTGCAGTTATAGCACACTTTTTGTTCTGAATTAATTGAAGGCCTAATTTATGCTAAACACTGTATTTGGTTCTTGAAGATGCATTATGAAATGAAGATGAAGAAAAGACCTTCAACTGCAAACCAGTGACACAAAATAGTACATTATTTTTACTCACAGTACCAACTTTTGGAAACTTGTAAATCTGCTAATCTGAAGTTGCTTATATTTGTTTTTCTATTGTCCATGTTTAATGCAATAATTAATAATAATAAATTAATATTTCTGTTTGCACTCTCACTGCAGGGATGGACTCTGGGGTGCAGCATTACTTAAATAAGATGAAAATAACACACTCCTCTATGATTCACGTAAGTTTTAAGATGTAATTGTGAGAGATTCCTTTCTGTTTTCTGTTGTACTGTACTCTCCATACGTCTAATAAATGTTTTTCTGACTTGCATCTCCATCTTAGGATGTCAAGCCCCCTGAACGCAAAGAGAGTCAGCATCAAAATGGACGTGCCCCTGATTGAAAACACAGAGATGTCAAAAGTATCTGTTGGCTGTCTACTTTTTGTTCAATATAGAGCTTCCAAAAGCCAGTTTCTTTCATTCAGCACTATTTACCCCTTCTCAGTACTGAATTTGCCATGGATCATTTGTTTTTATTGTTTAAATGCTTATCTGAATGTTAAATTATCATTTAACGCTTCTGAATTTAAAAACAATTCTACTAGTTAGTCTTTTAGTGCATTTTTTTTAGAAACGTTTATTTATGTTAACTCTTCTAACTATTGCTCTATGAATTGCAGTGTGTTTTATATTGCTTGTGTTATTGTAAATGCTAATAAAAATGTCTAAAATGATTACATATTATTTTGATGTGTTATGCCTATAAGTATTTAAGTTTTTTGAGTGATAAAGTAACTATATAAGCAGGTTAATTCATAACATTTTATTAAAATAAAATAAAAACTAAATCAATAAAATTAACCCATAAAAGGTTCTATATAGAACCTTTTTCCTGGCAATAAAGAACCCTAAAGGGTTCTATATAGAACCTTTTAGGGGTTCCATATATGAAGCGCCTGATAGAACCTTTTTTGGTTCTATATAGAACCTTTTCTTCTAAGAGTGTGGTATAGCATTGCAATATACAACAATATGCAATCATGTGGTTGTGGGTTCGATCCCAGGGAACGCATGTGCTCATGCTGCATTTGCATTATTGTAAGGGTACTGTAGGTTTAGGGTTGGGGAAGGTGTAGTCATTAATAAAAAAAAATTTGTTTTGCTAAATGGAAATAGGACAAATAACAGGTAAGGGACTGTGTAAAAAGTCCACACACTGCATTTAAATGAATACGCATTTTGATTGGTAGCGATGGTCATACGTCATTTCATGACAACAGACGTAACACAACACTGCCATTATTTTTACACCAGATAGAGCGTGCATGACTTTAAAATGTAAATATATGTCATAGAAAGGTGCTTGAAAAAACGACCTATACGCTCGTTTTTTGAAGGAGGACAGTCTCCTTTTGTCAAATCAACTTTATTAATTAATGTGCTACAGATAACATAATATTTTGAGTTCTGTTGATTAAACCAATCACCTTCATTGTATGAACTCAAATTTTTAATTTCAATGAATTCAAATTTTTAAGGCAACCAGGTAACTTACTTTTCTAAGTTAAACCAACTATTCTTTGTTACAGTGTAGTGGATGAATACTTTGGTGGCGCACTGCCCAACATGCCCATACAGATGAGCCATGGCTGCTAGACAGTGTGTGTGTTGCTTATCAGTGACAAAATTTTCTTTCAGTCCACCCAGAGATTTAGGTTTTAAAATTTTCAAATGGCCTCTGATAAATAAAAATAAACCCAACTGTTTCAATCTTTTTCTAACAACTGGTTGTGTACATAAAAAAAATTAATTAAATAAAAATAAATAAATATTACGACAATAGTCTGAGAGAGTAAAAACGAGAAAAGTAATGCAACTTAACACCTTACTTTCCATAAAAAATACAACATAATTACTTTTTATAATGAGTAACGCAGTATTTCATTGCATTATAAGTAATGCTCCCCAACACGTTAATTAGTGCACTTAAAACTCACATACCCATCAGCAACGTGACAGACTCGGTGAGGCTCCTTGAAGCGAGACCCTGCCAGAGTTGATCATATTCTTCAGTGCATTATATGACATTTTCCTCGAAGCTCCATGTCACAGCTTTTTTTTTTTTTTTAAGTGTGAGTCTCTCTTTATTAGGTTGGAGGGGTATTAAAATCCTTGACACAACCCGAAAAGGAGAGAGCGGACAAAGAGGAAGGAGAGAAGAGCCCCTCATTTGTGAAACGTCACAGACCCTAGACTCAGAAAGATCAGAAAGGACCCTTTGGGCAGATTAAAAATTCATGATCTCTTCTGAAGCAGAGAAACAGAAGAGAAACTGAATGTGGTTGTGGAGAATGCTGACTCTTCGGCTGAAAATGGAGCATGTCTTTCATCAGTTCTAATGAAGACCCAGAGGGAGAAAGAGAGAGAGTTGGAATGATGCAGGTTTTTAAGGGTTTGGGACATTCCTATATATCAACATAGAGCTGAAGTAATTATCAAGTACTTGAGTCCAGTGCTGTGCTGGCTTCCTGTCTGTCTCCATCGCTTCCTGAGCTCACATTCTAAGGCTCTGCTCCAAGCCTGGTGAGCTGCCTTGCGGTCTGTCTGTCCTTCTAAGGCAGCATCCTGACTGTTTTGAAATGCACTTCAAGGGAATAATTCATACGCCACACAAACTGTGCTCCTCACGGGTAGTGCATGAGAGGTTTACAAAATGCTCAAAGCTGATTTGACAATTTACTCGTCCTCTTCCAAATTTGTGTGACTTTCATTTTTCTGTGGAACATAAAAGAAGATATTTTGAAGAATATTTCAGCTGTTTTAGACTATGCAATGAGAGTCAGTGGGGTCCAAAATGACACTAGACACCACTGACATTTCATTGTATGGAGGAAGTGTTCCACAGTTCCACACTGTTTCTTTAGTGTTCCACAGAAGAAAGTCAAGTTAAGTCACCTTTATTTATGTAGCGCTTTATACAATACAGATTGTTTTAAAGCAGCCTTGCAGTGAAAATAAGTGTATAAAAGTAAAAGTATAAAAGTATATGAATAAGTATAAAATAGGTATAAAAAGTAAGTTTATAAATAGTTTTTTTTTTTTTTTAATTAGCATTATTTCAACTATTTTATATTGAAAAGCATACTGAAATATAAAAATAGACATTTTTCACTATGCTCACTATGCTTATCACTATGCTTTCTGGGAGCGCATTATACATGGAGGATATTGTACATGTATGTGATGCTGCCTTACAATATATTACATCATACAATGAAGCATAATTTAGCTACTTAATTCTTAAAAATGTTGTCTTTGTACACTACCGTTCATAAGTTTGGTGTTGGTACGATTTTTAATGTTTTTGAAAGGGTCTTATGCTTACTAAGGCTCCATTTATTTGTTAAAAAATGCAGTACAAACAGTAATACTGTGAAATATTATTACAATTTAAAATAAGTAATTTTCAGCATCATTACTCCAGTCTTCAGTGCCACATGATCCTTCAGAAATAATTTGAATATGCTAATTAGCTGATTGCATTATGGTATAACACTCTTATACTTTTCTAAATGACATTTGGTTATCAATGCAAACTCAGTAACTCAGCAGTTGCTACAGTATTTAATACAATGAAATGAAATTGATGATAACATACATTATCTAAATACTTGATGTAATTTTTATGGATGCAACTCATTTTATTTCTCCTTATGTCCCAAAGTTTGCTTTTCCATAATGTTTGAATGAAACAACAACAGCTAGATGTTATGCAGCTAGGGATAATGCAGATGTTACGTCATTGCCAGGCGACAAGTGACAAGGGACGGGCACTATTTAAAATTGTGAATTTCTCTGAATTTACAAATTCTTGGAAACATTTAGGATAATGTAAGTACACAATTGAACAAAATATATAAAACTGTGCAAGTGGTTTTTGGATATTTTAATGTAAAAATCTTACATATTGTGCCTTTAAAGGTAGAGGTAAACACTTTTTGTTACACTGGTTGAGCCTTCTCATTCCTGATAATATAAATCTATTACTGATATTATTGATTAGTCTAAATATTTAAAAATGTACATATATCTTCTGTAGAACATGACATTCAAATCTACCTTACCACCAGCTCTGAGGCTATCCCTGCCTGACTCACTTATTGCATGCATCAGGGATATCAAGCATTGGATGTCCTTGAATTTTCTTAAACTAAATAATGACAAAACTGAAATATTGATGATTGGCTCTGCTGCCTCAGTCAAAAGGATAGACCTGTCTTTTGAAATTGATGGGGTTCATGTTAAGCCTTCATCTGTCCGTAATCTTGGTATCTTATTTGACTCATCTCTATCTTTAGCCTCTCTTATTTCTTCTGTCGTTAAAAATTATTTTTTCCATCTTAGTAATATTGCATGTCTTGGAACTTCTCTCACTCTAGCTAATGCTGAAATCTTAATTCATGCATTAATCACATCACGTCTGGATTATTGCAATGCTCTATTTCTTGGTCTGCCTAAAAAACCCATAGCAAGGTTACAGTATGTTCAAAACTCAGCAGCAAGAGTTCTCACCTCTGCCAGGCATTCTGCTCACATTACTCCTCTACTGCATGATCTTCACTGGCTATCTGTGGCATCACGTATTTACTTCAAGATATTACTTCTAACATTTAAGGCATGAAATGGTCTTGCGCCTCCATATCTGTCTGACCTACTCCACTCCTACTCTCCTGTTCGGTCCCTCAGATCATCTGAGCTTGGTCTTTTGTCCATTCCTCGTTTTCGGCTGTCCACTGTAGGTGGTAGGTCATTTAGTGTTAATGCTCCTAAATTATGGAATTCGCTACCCCTTACACTTCGTAATATATCATCTTTGCCTACCTTCAAGACTCAACTAAAAACATCTCTTTTCAATATGTATTTTGGATAATGTGGCTATATGTGGCCTTAAGGCCAATTCACAAAGCACCGACAACAGCCAACAAACGCCAACAAACTCGTCTGTTGGAGTTTGTTGGTTTGGTGTGATACCCCTGTTGGCGTTTGTTGGTCGGAGTCTGTTTTCACCCGACTGAACATGTTTAATCGGCATTTGTCGGGTCGTGGAATGTCTGCGCAGTGTGTTCCAACAAACGGCAACCAACTCTGACGTAATAGACCCTTTTCACAATGACGTCAGTTAACTTCCGCCTATCCGCAAAGCAGTGTATCAGTTGTTCCGTCTTACCTTCGCGCCGGCGACTTCTCGGGAAAATGCTTTAAAACTTTAAATGCGAACTGTTTATGTCAAGGATTTACATAGTCGGGTTCTTCTGGTAATGATATTTATTATTTCCTTTCTGTAACTGCCTTGCGTAGGGTTTCCATGAGCAGAAATTTTAGCAATGTTGTCATTGAATTGAGTTTTATCACAACGATTGTGTGTCCACACAAATCTGTTAGCCTATTTGGAATAACAAGAATATTGTCTTTAAAAACAAATCTTTATTTTTAGAAATTGGTAGGCTATGATAATGGATATTGTTCTTGTGAGATTTATTCACGAGTAATGGACACCTGAAAGCAGCACATCCACATATAATACTCAGAAGAATTAATGGTGTGAAGATTTTAGATAATTTTACATAATTTGATTTCGTTCATTTAATGCTGCTATAACAATGACTGTTGTAAATCCTCTGTATATTTTTGTATGCGACAGTTTTGTTCTGCAATAAAGAGATGAATGATGACGATGTTTTTTTTTTACTATGGTAAAAATGACATGTAAGTTACATGAGTCCGTTTTTACATTAACAGTCTTCATGTAGAAATGGTATTATATTAAACAGAATTTGTATTATTATGTATGTCATATTTATATAAATAAAAGTGGAAAAATAGACTGATATTAAAAAAGAATAAGCTTATGTTGATCTTCATTTTACATAGGCCTGTAGGCACTGAAATAAGTATTAAGCTTTGAATGAAAAGTTTTTTACTGCACGTAAATGTTGGAAACATGCGTTTATTTCACAAATATATATAAACAGCTTCATCTGCAATAAAGACAGCAAAGTTTGCACGTTAGTACGGGCAGCAGAAAGTGTATGTATGGCTTCAGTACGTATTCAACTCCTCCGACTTCAAGCAGCAAATCGCGCCGATCAGTAAGTTTGTTTGAGATCTGCGGCTGCCAAATACCTCACCTTGAATTTACATGAAATTAGGCGACTACAGTCATCCTTTAACCACATTTGTGGCATATGTACAACTATTGAGTGCACTTCATTCGAGTCGCGCTAGTATTCCACTATGCTGACGGAAGTGAGGATACACTGCATCGAGTCCTAACGGAAGCAGTGTGACGTCATGTGAAAAGGGTCTAACTGACCTGGCTACAAACCGTTGCCATGACGATGAGGCAAGTCCCCTGCAAAGACAGCTGTTTGATCGCGCCCACGCCTCACGCACACACAACAAAGCAGCGGAAACGTGACATCGCAGCTTGTTCGTAATAAAAAATAAAATTCAGTTATATATATATATATATATATATACAAAAGGTACAATAGTCCATAGTGCAATCCATGCTATTCAGCAAGAGCAGCTGCTCGACTTCCCCTAAAGAGAGAGGTAACATTGACGTTATAACCACCATGAGAGAAACGTCTAGGTTACTACTGTAACCCCCGTTCCCAGAAGGAGGGAACAGAGACGTTATGTCGATACTGACGTAATGGGGTCTCGCCTGGGAGCCCAATCACCTCCAAGGGTACAAAACAAGCCAATGGAAATTGGCCTGTGAGATTTACATGCCGGGCCCCTCCCCCGGCATCCGGGTATAAATAGGGCCGGCATACTCACCTTCATTCATATTTTTGCTGAGGAGCCGAGACAGGTATCTGGCCGCTCAGCGGTGACTCAGAGCTATGGCAGGGGAACGTAACGTCTCCGTTCCCTCCTTCTGGGAACGGGGGTTACAGTAGTAACCTAGACGTTCCCATTCAGTCAGTCACTCGACGTTACGTCGATACTGATGTAATGGGGTCCCGTGGAAAACGCCATAGCGACTGAACCACGTTACGAGTGTTAGGGAGGCAGATGCTGGCAGGCCGTAGCGTGCCAAATGCAAGTGCGGCCCATACTCGCAACCCTCCAGCGCCCAGAGTAAGCCCAGGAATGTCTTCCATACCAGCGGGATGGAGAGGACAGGCCAAAACAGTGGAGAGGTCGAAGCTGCTGTTCCTTACCCACAGGGAAGAGTGCTTTTGAACTCAATTCCCAGGTCAGCCATGACCAAAACGCCAGGAAAGCGTTCCCCGAGGAGGGGAAAGCTACGGAGACCACACCCTGCCCGAAGGGAGGTAATGTGTGGAAACACATATGGACTGGCCTGAGGACAGTAACACATATGGAAGATCTCTGATGTAGGTCCTACCTTCCCGGAGGAACATACTAGCAATCAGAGATAGGGCAAAACGAAGCCGCCCAGGGAAAGACACGGGTTTACCGTTAGGGAAACCGTAAGGTGGACAAACACATATGGGATTACCCGCGGGGAATCACAGCATATGGGCATCTAGCCCAGTACAAGGGCAGACCAATTGGGCATACACACGAGTACTGGACCTAGCGCCGGACACCTCCGCCGCGTCTGGCTGCCGCAGGATGCAGGAGGAACTCCACAGGGTTCGCCGTTACGGGGAAAAAAGTGCTCGCATTCCCTCTCCCAAGGAAAATGGCACAGCAAGCGAACACCCATGGCTATCTACGAGTAGACAGCACACGGGTGGACACCGGTTCCACTCGGAGATTATAGTATCTCGCGAATGTATTCGGTGTCGCCCAGCCTGCAGCTCTGCAAATATCTGCAACAGAGGCACCGTGCGCCAACGCCCAGGAAGAAGCAACACCCCGAGTGGAGTGAGCTCGCAACCCGAGGGGGCACGGCTCGCCTTGCGACTGGTACGTCAAGGCGATGGCATCCACTATCCAGTGGGCCAACCTCTGTTTGGAGACAGCCTTCCCCTTCTGCTGACCTCCAAAACAGATAAAGAGCTGCTCAGAGCTTCTAAAGCTCTGCGTGCGGTCCACGTAAACGCGCAGGGCACGAACAGGACACAGCAACGCAAGGGCTGGGTCTGTCTCCTCCGGGGGCAGTGCTTGCAAGTTCACCACCTGGTCCCGGAAGGGAGTGGTGGGAACTTTGGGCACATATCCAGGCCGGGGTCTCAAGACAACGTGAGAGTAGTCCGGCCCGAATTCCAGGCACGAATCGCTGACTGAGAATGCCTGCAGGTCCCCAACCCTCTTGAAGGAGGCGAGCGCGGTCAGGAGCACTGTCTTGAGAGACAGATGTTTCAGCTCAGCTGACTCAAGGGGCTCGAAGGGAGCTCTCCGTAGGCCCGAGAGGGCAACAGAGAGGTCCCAGGAGGGAATGAGGCGAGGCCTAGGAGGATTTAACCTCCTGGCGCCTCGGAGGAACCTGATGATCAGGTCGTGCTTTCCTAGTGACTTGTCATCGAGCACATCGTGATGCGCTGCAATGGCGGCCACATAGACCTTGAGGGTGGAAGGGGACAGCCTCTGTTCCAACCCCTCTTGAAGGAAGGAAAGTACAACACCGACCGGGCATTTCCGGGGGTCTTCCCGGTGGGAAGAACACCACTCAACGAACAGACTCCACTTCATGGCATAGGCGCGCCTCGTAGAGGGGGCTCTGGCCGAAGTGATGGTGTCAACTACCGCGGACGGTAGGCCACTCAAGTCCGCCGCATCCCGTCCAGGAACCACACGTGGAGGTTCCATAGATCGGGACGTGGGTGCCATATGGTGCCCTGCCCCTGAGAAAGGAGGTCCTTCCTCAGGGGGATGCGCCAGGGATGGGCTGTCGAGAGGAGCATGAGTTCCGGGAACCAGGTCCGGTTGGGCCAGTACGGCGCAACTAGCAAGACCTGCTCCTCGTCCTCCCTGACCTTGCACTTGCGTAGGCCCCGGGGCCAGCTGTGTGCCAGTGCATCCGTGCCGAGGGTCCCCTCGGTCAACGAATAAAACATCTGGCAATGGGCCGACTCCAGAGAGGCGAACAGGTCTACCTGTGCCTCCCCGAATCGGCTCCAGATCAGCTGGACCGTCTGGGGGTGGAGTCTCCATTCCCCCGGGAGCGTGAGCTGTCGTGAGAGCGCGTCGGCCGCACGATTGAGCTCGCCCGGGATGTAGGAGGCGCGCAGCGACCTGAGTCGGCGCTGACTCCACAAGAGGAGATGGCGGGCGAGTTGCGACATACGACGGGAGCGTAGACCACCCTGGTGGTTGATGTACGCTACAGTCGATGTGTTGTCCGACCGGACCAGCACATGCTTGCCCTGCAGCAGCGGTCGAAACCGGCGCAGAGCAAGGAGTACTGCTAACAACTCTAGGCAGTTGATGTGCCAGTGGCGATGGGGTCCTGTCCGGGAGCCCGACGCCAACTGGCCACTGCATATGGCACCCCAGCCAGTGGTGGAAGCATCTGTTGTGACAACAACATGCCTGGTCACTTGTACTAGGGGCACCCCGGCCCGTAGAAAAGCAAGGTCCGACCACGGGCTGAATGTGTGGCGACAGCTCGGTGTGATGACCACAGGGAACGAGCCACGGTGCCATGCCCACCTCGGGACTCGGTCATGAAGCCAGTGCTGAAGCGGTCTCATATGAAGCAATCCGAGCGCCGTGACCGCGGCTGCGGATGCCATATGCCCCAGGAGCCTCTGAAATTGTTTCAGTGGGACCGCTGTTTTCCGCGAGAACGAATTCAGGCAGTTCAGCACCGACTGTGCACGCTCGTTGGTGAGACGTGCTGTCATGTTGACCGAGTCCAGCTCCACACCGAGAAAAGAGATGCTCTGCACGGGGCAGAGCTTGCTCTTCTCCCAGTTGACCCGAAGCCCCAACTGGCTGAGGTGACTGAGCACCAGGTCCCTGTGTTCGCACAACTGCTCTCGCGACTGGGCCAGAATGAGCCAGTCGTCGAGGTAGTTGAGGATGCGAACGCCCACTTCCCTGAGCGGGGCAAGGGCCCCCTCCACGACTTTGGTAAAGACGCGAGGAGACAGGGACAGCCCGAAGGGTAGGACCCTGTACTGATATGCCCGCCCCTCGAACGCAAACCGTAGGAACGGTCTGTGACGAGGAAGGATCGAGACATGAAAGTACGCGTCCTTCAGGTCGATAGCTGCAAACCAATCCTGGGCGTGAACGCACGTGAGAATGCGTTTCACCGTGAGCATCTTGAACGGGAGCCTGTGAAGGGCCCGATTCAAGACACGCAGATCCAGGATTGGCCGTAACCCCCCGCCTTTCTTGGGTACTATGAAGTAAGGGCTGTAAAACCCAGACTTCATCTCGGCTGGAGGGACAGGCTCTATTGCGTCCTTCGCCAAAAGAACCGCAATCTCCGCCCGCAGGACAGGGGCGTTTTGGCCTGTCACCGAAGTGAACAGAACGCCGCTGAACCTGGGGGGACGCCTGGCGAACTGAATCGCGTAGCCGAGTCTGATTGTCCGAATGAGCCAACGGGACGGGTTGGGAAGGCGTAGCCACGCCCCCAAGCACCGTACGAGTGGAACCATCCGGACAACAGAAGTACCCACGGGGGGGCAGCATGGAGCACTGTGGCCCAACCTGGGAGGCAGTGCGTCCCGAAGTTGAGGCTGTGAGTGGGGTCCACCCACATGGCTCCGAGTGGGCAGGGTGACGTGGGGAGGCTGTGCGTCCCCGAGTCGCCAAGACCCTGCCCGTGGCGAAGGAAGGAATGGCTGAGAGAGAGGGAGCGGAAGCTCGCTCACCCTCAGCGCAGACCTTCTTATATGACCCAGAGGATTTGGAAATTGCTCTTTCTTTGACAATGTGGGTACCGCTGACCCTGGGGCCAGCGGCGGAACAAAAAGAAAAGGAAACACAGGATTTACCCCCGGGCCCTCTCCCGGGGGAAGGAGCGGTGCGGTCACCGTCTCCTGCCAAGCAACTTCCTCCACCACTGGGTCTCCTGTCTCAGGGCCGCTTCTTAGCCTTCTTCTTTTTGGAAGAAGAAGACTTGGCGGCCTGGGCAGGGGGCGTCGTCTTCCTGCGGGTGGCTCGGGGAGGGTAGGAAGGTTCCGACCTCACCGGAGCCTGAGCCGCAGGAGGACGCCCTCGGCGAGGAGCAGACGGAGGCGCAGCCCGTGGCGGATGGGTGGCCTCATCACGCCGGGGCAGGATATGTTTGATGGCCTCCGTCTGCTTTTGCACTGCCGAGAACTGCTGAGCAAAGTCCTCGACAGTGTCGCCGAAGAGGCCGGCCTGGGAGATGGGGGCGTCGAGAAAGCGAACTTTGTCGGCGTCCTTCATCTCAGCCAGGTCCAACCAAAGATGCCGTTCCTGGACCACCAGGGTGGACATCGTCTGACCCAGGGCGCGTGCCGTGACTTTCGTCGCCCGGAGGGCGAGGTCAGTCGCAGCACGCAGCTCTTGCAGCAGCCCTGGCTCAGAACTACCCTCGTGCAGCTCTTTGAGAGCTTTCGCCTGATGGACCTGCAAGATGGCCATGGCGTGCAGGGCAGAAGCTGCCTGTCCAGCGGCTGAGTAAGCCTTGGCAGCGAGAGCGGCCGTGGTCTTACTCGCCTTGGACGGGAGACGCGGACGGTTCCGCCAGGTGGCCGCGGATTGCGGGCACAAGTGCACCGCAACCGCACGTTCCACCTGAGGAATCTCCACGTATCCCTTGGCAGCCCCACCATCGAGGGTAGTGAGAGCGGAGGAGGCAGAAGAACGGTTTCTGGCCGTGTGAGGGGCCATCCACGTCTTCTGGAGCTCCTCATGCACTTCCGGGAAGAAAGGAACTGGGGCGGGACGCGGCTGGGAGCTGCGCCCCGAACCCAGAAACCAATCATCCAACCGCGAGCGCTCGGGACACGGTGGAGGGTTCCACACGAGACCGATGCCCGCGGCGGCCCGGGCAAGCATGGCCGCCAATTCAGAGTCCGCCTCGGACTGAGCGACCACCCCTGAGGGTGGAAGCTCGGAGTCCTCGTCTTCCTCAGAATCAGCGATCCCGCTCCCCGATGCAGCGATCGACATCTGATCTTCCTCCGGAGCGCCGAAAGTGACGCGGGGCACCCCCGAGGAGGGCCCCGCGGCAGCAGCCGGCAACTGGACGGCACATGGCATTGCCGAGGAGTGGGAGGTTCGTGGGGACGGACCCGACGAAGTGGCTCCCACTGTAATCCTCAGATCTCCCAAAGCACTAACCGAACCGGCGGCCGCTACAGCCGCTGGTGCTGGGGTAGTGACAGAGGGGACTCTCACTTCTGTGTTAAAGAAAGAGAGTCGCGATCTCAATGCCAACATGGACATGCCCTCGCAGTGAGGGCATGTACCATCCACGAGCGCTGACTCAGCGTGCGGTCTACCCAGACACGTGAGACAGTGATCGTGGCCGTCAGAGGAGGTCAGGAAACGACCGCATCCAGAAACACACGGACGAAAAGACATCTTGAAAAAGACGCTGATCGCCCGTGCTTGCTCTTTTAGTACACCTCACCAACCGAAGCACACAGGGATGAGTGCAGCACCGTCCTGTGGGCAGCACGCCGTCACACCCACCGCTGAGCGTGCCTTCCCAACCAGCTGGAGAGATTCGAGCAGCCACCAGAGAGAAACAGGAAAAAGCTATTAAAATTGCTGTTGAAGGAACTTGCCCTTAGCAATTAAAATTGCTGTTTGCTCTCTCAGTTCAGGAAATTCACTCTTGAAGAGGTGAAAGGATGATCAGCCGATCGGCTCCGAAGCAAAAGTATGAATAAAGGTGAGTACCCGGATGCCGGGGGAGGGGCCCGGCATGTAAATCTCACAGGCCAATTCCCATTGGCTTGTTTTGTACCCTTGGAGGTGATTGGGCTCCCAGGCGAGACCCCATTACGTCAGTATCGACGTAACGTCGAGTGACTGACTGAATGGGAACGCAGGTTTACCTTCAGTTTTTTTAATAATTCGTTTTGGCTTGTTTAGCTACATGGTTGTATATGCTTGTATATGCTTATGGGTCTCGTTAATAAAAAGGGTCGCGCTAAAAAAAAAAAAGTTTAAAAACCGGTGTATACCAACCGCAGCGCAATTATGATCAGATCAGCGCTTCGGATTTCAGATTAGTATTTTTGTTTTGCCTCAATACTTTAATACAATGAAAATATATATGATACTATATTATTAATATAATAAACATGCCTGACAATATTGCTAACATGGTTACATATGTAGTTGTGGAATTTTCCCAGTCAGACTTGACTCGTTTGTCGGTGTTTGTTGGGGCGGTGTGAACATGACAGTTTTTTTCTCATAGAATTCTAAATCCAACGGCCAACTTGTTCGTTGGCGTTTGTTGGTGTTTGTTGCCGTTTGTCGGTGCGGTGTGAATTGGCCTTTATGTGTTTGTGTATGTAGATGTGCAAATGTATTGTATAGCACTATGTGAAGCGACCTTGAACTATGGAAAGGCACTATATAAATAAAACTTTTTCTTTTTCTTCTTCTTAGAAGTCTCAGGACCAAAAAAAGGTTTGTTCAATCATTGCATTCGGTCCAAACCAAAACAACAAGCTTATGCTGAGTTCACGCCATGTCATAACTATAATTACTAAATGGCAACCAGTGATGTTCTACCGGGAGAAATTCACGTACTCAGACTTGGATTTTTGCTTTTCTATGTCATCAACACTATTAACGCTGAAATGAATCTGCAGCAGTACAAGTAAGAGCTCTGTAAGTTGTTCATGTTCATTGTTATTGTAATGTTATGTGCTTTGAGACATAAGTAATTTAACGCTGTCTCTCAAGACTCTTTGCAGACTCTGCTGTGCGTGTTCTTGTGTTTTGGAGGAGACGTGTCTTTGGAGAGCGCTCTGAAGAGAGGGTCCTGCTGAAAAAAACTAGCATATGCTGGTAAGGTAGGTTTTGAAGCTGGTATGCTGGTTTGAGCTGGTCCTATGCTGGTCCAATGCTTTTATGGACCAGCATACGACCAGCTCAGGACCAGCATAGGACCGGCTTAGGACCAGCACTTGACCAGCATAAACCAGCTCAAACCAGCATACCAGCTTCAAAACCTACCTTACCAGCATATGCTGTTTTTTTTTTCAGCAGGGATCTCATGCTTTTAAAGCTAGCTTGCTCTGAAATTGCCTACTCTACCTTTAACAGACACTCAACATAGGATGTTAGGTATTAATTATCTTTCCAGATGTTTTAAATAATGTTTTAAATGCAATTTGCTAAAAGGCAGATAGCCTACTCTGCATACAACCTATAATATGCACGCTGCTTGTGTGAATGCAAACAGTTTTGACTGCAAAAGATGAGGTAATTTGATTTGATGTCATAATGTATTTACAACATTTTGCCTGTTAGAAATACGTGCTCGGTTTTAATGGTAATTTAAGGTGGGGTAGAATTAAATGAATGGCAAAACCTAGCATTTTGTTTGTGTACCCCCTTTTGTCACATCACGTAACCGCCAGTTTGAGAACCACTGGACTATAACAACACCACACTGTTTTACAGGAAGGCACAGATAGTTCAAGAGAATAACTGAACATGGATCTCCTGTGTCGTTTGTTTAATTGTCTATCTTCATAACACTCTGCAGCTGGTCACATTTTTTTCCAGTGGAAAACAATCAGGCTCCCTTGTGTGACAACCTCTTTCCATTCCTCCACTGAGACACAGACATGTGTGGGAGAAGAAGAAGAGCAGAATAATAAACCAGTGGACACCAGCCTGTCAAAAGCCATCACACAAACAGGAGCTTGGCGCCTCTGTTTTGGATCAGCAGGCGAGTCAAAGAGTCCATGTCCCCCGAGAGACACTCAAACCCCCAACATCCCCCCCAACCCCTGTCCCTAAAACTCTCTCACAGCACCCACTCATTCTGAAAGAGCCAATCAGAGAAGAGACGGAAGAGCACCAATCATAATATAACAACACAGTAAACGGGTCTATTACATTTTGTCAGGAACATTTAATGTTTGACCTTTAGCAGCTAGTGATGTGTTTCTTGAAATCTAATAACACAGAAAGAAAACGACTTCACACAGCCTACACAGAGCAGATTCAGCAGCCGCCACAAATACAGAGTTTGTGAATTAGTCAGTGATCTCTCCATCCCATCCAGGGGCATAGAAATAATTATAACCGCCCCCCTGTTTTAGAAATTACTGCATTTCGCCCACATTTTGAGAGATGCATTTACTTAGGATTATTTTGTCTGGCTGTGAAGGAAAATCAGCAACAACAAAACAATGACTTTAAAAGGATAAAAAAAAAGGACCCAAAATTAAAATTCTGAAACTATTTACTCAACCTCATGACATGCCAAACCTGCATGACTTTGGATCCCACTGACATCATATATATATATATATATATATATAAATTATTTGCAAGCAACATTTGTTATTTAGTAAATATTTAATTGTATTAAAAGAAGACCAGGTCATACTTAGTTAGGTCGTGGTATCAGGTTGAAGATGTTGTGGGCCATCTGCTGCACTCTCAGGCTCAGGTGCGTCTAACACCCACTGGTATAACAGCAGCTGAGCACAGCACAGTCAGGAAGTGTATCAGTGAAATGGTGAGATCTTTAGCACTTGATTGGCAGGTCTGGATTAAGTTCTTTAAGGTAGCCATCTGAGTGAATGAGCCAGAGACTGCCTCACCGTCTGAGAGAAGAAAAAACCATGAGCTGTTGCTGATGAAAGCTGTACTTTAACCCTCTTTAGCTTACAGTGGACAGAGGACTGACATATCCCATTACAGTTTAGAACGCTGCTCTGACTCACTCGCTCCTCTTTCTCTCTGCAATTAACCCCTTCAATTACAGATTCAAATTTAGTCTCTTTATAAATATATCTATCTACACATATAAACTAATTAACAAAAAAGAACATGGTCATACCATAAGATTCTTATAAGACCAAGAAATTCTTATGAGTAAAATATCTCTGAAGTATATTCCCATTCATATTTACATTTTTTTTTAGCAAACCAGGGTGACTAGGAGCATGAAATTGTCCAACCATGACAGGAGTACAAATATGTGTAAACACAAAGGCCAAATTCTCTTAATCATTCATCACAATGAGAGAGAAAAAAAAAGAATATAGTTCTGATATGCAGCAAAAGATAGTTGAGCTTCACAAAATAGAAAATGGCTATAAGAAAAAAGCTAATGCATTGAAAATTCCCATTTCCACCATCAGGTCAATAATTAAGAAGATCCAATCAACTAAAAATATTACAAATCTGCCTGGAAGAGGGAGATGGTCCTCACTGCAGATCCAACTCCTCCTAGATCTAATTCCTCCCACTTTACATATCCCTAAACCTACCCGTCTCCACCCCCTGGTTCTAAACCTACCCATCTCCACCCCTTGGATCTGGTTTAAACTCCTCCCACTTTACATATCCCTTAAAGGGATAGTTCACCCAAAAATGAAAATTTGATGTTTATCTGCTTACCCCCAGCACATCCAAGATGTAGGTGACTTTGTTTCTTCAGTAGAACACAAATGATGATTTGTAACTGCAACCGCTGGCGTCTGTCACTCAAATAATACGAGTGAATGGGAACTTGAACAATAAGAGTCGAAAAAACTTCTATAGACAAATCCAAATTAAACCCTGCGGCTCGTGACGACACATTGATGTCCTAAGACACGAAACGATCGGTTTGTGCGAGAAACCGAACAGTATTTCTTTCATTTTTTACCTCTAAAACACCACTATGTCCAACTGCATTCAGCACTCGTTTAGTGAGGTCTGATCGAGCTCTGACAACGGCAGTGATGTCTCGCCCGTATACTTCAATGAGCGTGAGACATCACTGCCGTTGTCAGAGCGCGTATTATTTGACTGACAGACGGCAGCGGTTGGAGTTAAAAATCAGCATTTGTGTTCTACTGAAGAAACAAAGTCACCTACATCTTGGATGCCCTGGGGGTGAGCAGATAAACATCAAATTTTCATTTTTGGGTGAACTATCCCTTTAACCTACCCGACTCCGCCCCCTGGATTTCGAGTGTCCTGCAGTGAGGGGGTACTGGGAAGAGGACGTGTGTCTATATCGTCCTTATGCGCGGTGAGGAGGAAAGTTTGAGTGGCCAAAGACTCTCCAAGGATCACAGCTGGAGATTTGCAGAGATTAGTTGAGTCTTGAGTCTCAGAAAGCCTAAAAAAAATATCAAACAGCACCTATATCCCCACAAGTTGTTCGGGAGCAAGCTTGAGAATAATATTTCACGAAGCATTACATTTACCTCAGGCAAGTCATTTAGTGTCCACAGCATGTTAGTTCACTAGAGAAATTAACTATATAGGGGAGCGTTTTGCTAAATATATGCACTGTATTAGCTTATATATTCATTATATTTACTTTACCTCTTAGTAAGTCTTAATTATTTAATACGTTTAAATAAATTTGTCATGAAAACAAGTTATGCCAGTAACTATAAAAATGATTATATTTCAAAAATTAATTGGAGTAGAAAAATAATTTTATAAGTAGATTTAGAAGTTAATGCAAAACCTGCCTTATGTGCAATGTACATTTTAATTTTTTATTTCAGTGTTGATTATTATATCTAAAAATAAATAGCAGCTGAATTTAATAGTTTGGGCTCTGTTGTTAATTGTAACCTTTAATAATGAGCAAGAAAGGGCTCACTGTATATACTTTATAGCAACAGCTGAGATTTTTTATCCTTAAGAAAATGTTAATTATAATTGAATTTAGTTAAAGAGAGAGACACAATTTGTTCAATAAACCACTGATAAATAAAAAAGAAGCAATTTTATGTTTAGTTTTCTCCTCCTGCTCTACCGAACACGTAACGAACCATGACTTCAATACAGAGGTACCGAACCGTCATGTTTGTGTCAGAGATGGACAGTATTTTAATTAAATGTATTTAAAATACGTATTTAATTACTTTTGAGTATTTTGTCATTTGTATTTTCCTTAACAAAGAAAAAAACTAATGTAATTTGTAGATGGTATTTTGTATTTAAAATACTTAAAATACATGCAAATATGTTGTTTTATTCTCACATACAATAACTTTCATCACCAAGCTTAAAGACAGGGTAGGTAATTTTTGGAAAGTCTAGCAATAATGAGCTTGCTTTGAAAGCATAAGATCCCACCCTCCATACAGAGCGTCTCCAAAGCCATGCCTTCTCCAAAAAACTTGAACGCAAACAGCAGGGAGCAAAAGCGTCATGAGAGACAGCGTTAAACTACCTCATATCTCAAAGTACATAACATTACAATAATAATGAACATCATAAACAACTTAAAGATCACCGATCTCTACCACCTGACTGCTGCAGATTCAATTCGGCATTGAAAGTGTTGATAGCTAACTGATTGGCTGATGCTTGCGTTCGCGCTTGAAAAGTTAAGAAATTTTCAACTTCTGCCGTGAGCAACACGAGTGAAGTGACGCAACGGAACCCAAAATTCAGTTCGACAACGCATGGTGTCACCCATTCAAAGTAAATGAGAAACGTTAACGCCGATGCCCTGTTTCAATGCACCTTAAAGGTGGCTGTAAGCACGACGTGCATTGTCTAGTGTTCAGGAATCACAGTTTTATCTGTGGACACTGAGGATAATCTGCAGACGGGTGGGTCAATTAATAAACAATATCATTCTGATTAATTGTGAGAGAAAACTAGGGCTGCCCCCTAATAGTCGAATAACCGTTAGTCGACTTGAAGAGGCTTGGTCGACCAAGATTTTATTAGTGGGTTAGTCGCAGAAAAAAAAAAGAAAAAAAAACTCCACAGGAAGTGCCAAGGTCACGCATTCCTTGAGGGAGAGATCGTTAGCGGCAGGAAATCCAAACATTCGGCTATGATTCATCGACCTCAAATATGGCTTATCACTTGAAACATGTAAGTAGTAGCAACTTTACAAGTCCGTTCGCTCTAATGTTAGCCTAGTCCTAGATAAATGTGCGTTATTTTTTGGCGCATATCCAAATAATATGCAGTAAACACGCTCTATACACATAGCTTGTGTGGAGAGCGTGTTAACTGCATGACATGGAGGCGCCGGTGTGATCACTGCATTTAAATTAAGAGTAATGTATAGATAAGAGTAATGCAAAATGTAACGGGTCTACTTTTATTTCTGTAAACTCACAATAACAGCAAAACATGGTGCTTTTATAAAACAATGAAAGCAATCAGGATGCGATTTCTGCTCTCGGTCTCAGTGAACTTGAGCACGTAACACACATGAACCGAGCCAAATCAAAAGGAAAATAAATATTCTCAGATTATGCAATCCATATGAAACTTGCATATATGCGCGTCCACTACTGTGGAGATGACGAGTCAGCATCGTTGACTTAATCTCTGCAGCCGAAAACAGAGAAAACATTATCAGTAAATTATTGAAATGTTTAGACAGTTTCCTTGCCGTTTTTTCACGACACATAATCGTTATGTTTGCCAGTGCGCTGAGGCAAGCTTTATATGTGTTTGAGCGCTGATTAGGCTAATTACATAGAAGAATAAAGGCTCATTATTATGATTTATGGCTTATTAATATAAATGTGCGATTAGTCGACTAATGGCTTAAATGAACGACTACTGGTCGACTAGAAAAATCTTTAGTCGAGGGCAGCCCTAGAGAAAACACAGTCGGTCGTGTCTTAAATTAATGTAACCATCTGGGTGAAAACTGGATGTGTGTTAGTATATTCAGTCCATGCTTTCTTTCCTAAAGTGACAGCAGCCTAATAAACCTGCTGCTGTCTGTCATTAATGTTGATCAAGCAACAAAAGAAAAAGACAACATCACTCACTGTTCCTGACTGAATATCTTTAGTATCTTTATAAGGATCATCAATCTATATTTAATTCATACAGTGAGGACTGTGCAGTGTTTTTACATTTGATTATTAATTTTCTGTATTATTTCCTACTTGATTGCTACTGTTAAATAGTTGTTAGTGCTTTTAGAATGTTTTGGCTATTAGCAACTGAGAGCAACTCTCTCTTACGTGTATCTAACTCCATTGTTACTCTCACACTTCAAATGATTGTGTGTAAAAAAATATATATTTTCAAATTACAAAATACTTGTATTTTAATTAAATACTTTTTTTTCACAGCAGTATTTTGTATTTCATTTAAATACATTTGATGAGTAAGTATTTGTAATTTGTAAATACTTTTTTATGTATTTGTGCCCATCTCTGGTTTTTTTACAGTTACACCCCTAATAATAATAATTATTATTATAAAATTGACCAACAATGACATATGTTTCAATCCCTCCCAATTCAAACAAGTCCTGATGGATAAAATTAACTCTTAAAGTCTTATAGTGTACATGTACATTTAACGTAACATGTAAATCTCAAGATTACCAGGGGGACTGTAGGCAGGGCCAAGATCTGATTGACAAGTGAGCTGTGCTGATTTTAAATGATTCCTAACAGTGAGTGCAGTTCTAAAGCAGACCCACAGATCTCCTCCTTTTCTTCTGCGTCATTCAGAGATGTGCTCATGGCTTTGTCCCCAAGCAGATCTAAAGAGTCACTGAAATCCTCCTCCTGAAGGAGACACTAGAGCTCTGTTGCAAAGAATTTCCATGCTGTTCCGGACTGGTTTTTACCAGCACAACGCAGCTGGTGAAGGTAGTTGACCAAGGAAGTCCTGCTGGTTAACCTTGTCAAGAAGCACACAACATATGCATGGATTTGGATGGACAAAGTGCAATTGTTCTGAGCGGCCAAGGGTCAGGTTACCCTCGGGTCTGTGTATATGTGCGGAACAAGACCGTTCTAACCTCACGGGTCCATCTTTGAGCTTTGCAGTGATGTCAGCGAGTTGACAAGGGAGGGCATCACCGCAGAGGTCTCAATGAGAGGTGACAGCCGAGTTGTGTACGCCTGACCTTGGCTCTTCTCCGGCTTTCCTTGTAAAGGGGAAAGACAAAGGAGTCTTTTGTTGAGGTCTAATTAGCTGAGCTGAGGAAGGCCCTCGTCTGCGCAGCACTCACATTTTCCACCTCATTTTCTGTGGGAAAATATTTTATTGATTTTTAGAGAAGAAACAGAAAGGAAGCTGTGGTGGGAGCACACTCGGTGCGGGATTAGAAGCAGTTGGGGGTCTCCGTGTGCAATGCCCCCCCTCCTCGACGCCCGGGGAGATCTGCCAATTAGAGACCTTGATCCCTTGCCCATCATAGTCGACTTCTCTCCCACCCTGGTTTGGTTTGACGTTCAGCCATGCCAAATCTGTTTTTCTGCTCAGCAGAGGGTGAAGGCACAAGGCTTTCTATTAAAAAGTAATCAATACGAAAACTCCCTTATTGTTTGCACTGGCAGACTGGCAAACAAATAAACAGATGACAATGCTTCGACAGTCGAAGGAGAGCTCATTTGTTCATTATTAAAATAGCTAAAATCCATGTGCTGGGAGCCAAATATTTGGCCACTTTTCATGCGGTTTACAAACTGAGATAATCCCTCACACTCTTGTTTACTGCTAAACGATCGCTTGGCGCACGTCGTACAAAAGCCGCCTCGTTCTTTGCGTCACCTGATGTAAAGTGCAGGCTGATTTTTAATCAGGACTATTTCATGTGTGTCAGCACCGGAATCAGAAAGCTGTCGCGTTGGCTTTGTCTCTCGGTAATCACTTATTTTCTCAATGACAAACGACAGGCCACGCTGTGCCAACTGCCACCATATTCCCCAAGAGACAACAGTAAAAAATGGCCGAACTGCCTCTCTTTCTCTCTCTCTCTCTCTCTCTCTCGGCAGTATTCGGCAGTAAATTACATTGTCGACCTGCAAGTGCCAACTTCTCCCCTAAAATGATTATTTCTACCTCACAGAAGATTGCTTTAGTAATTATACGTATCATAATTAAATTTCATCAAGTCCTGTGAGAGCTCAAATCTCATTCGACCCAGGTTTAGAGTTTTAGCTCTTGCGTTGAAAGGACAGGACTCTTTATTTGCCATTGTATATGCATTTGCTAGGTTAGTTTTGTGATCCTTCCCTTTCCCTGTAAATTATTAGAAAAGTCTATTATAAAATATTAAATTATTATGATAAAAATCTGTGACGGTAATTTCTTAATTTTTGTCAGGAATCTTATGCATTTAAAAGAGGAAAAAAAACACTTTACTACACTATTTTGGATTTGCATATGTTTACTTCAAAAATCTTTAGAGGTAAGTAGTATTTTTCCTATTTTTAACCAAAATAGGGTGTTGTGAGGATTAGTGAGTGCACATGTAATGTAATGTCTGTTTCATTCATACTGGTAGTCGGAGGGAGCCCTTACGCAGAAAGTCCACAAGTGAGACTTTATTAAACTTATGACGTTTCAGGAAATCCCTTATATGGATAAAAGGGTTCAGCTATCACTGTGGCAGAATAAAACACAATTCTGCCTCATTTTGTGATATAAAGCCATGTCAGATCACAAAAGGAAGTTATTTCAAATGCTTGACTGATGTTATGACGTGAGTTTGGAGTAAAAATGGCATTAAATGTTCTCTTTTGTTGGACAATGGGTTCGTAAACGCTTCTAATGTTTGGAAAGATGTTTTCTGCATGTTGCTTTTACAAAGGCACGTTATAAGTGATTCAAAAACAACGATTGCAGAGATGGAAAAGCCGATCGATCGATCCGAGCACCTCACCATGAAAGATTCTGCGCATGTACTTATTTAATTAAAACTTTGTGATTTCATAATTTGCATTTGCTCTCCAAAAAGTTCCTCTATAATTGGCTACAATGTGTTCAGCTGGATTCCCAAGTATTTGGTCCATTTTCAAAGTGCCAGCAACTTTGTAGATCCTTCCAACACCTGCTGCAGAGATGCGTACCCAATAACTTTGTTTTCCCTGCCTGCCATGCTTCATGGCGCCATCCAAACATTTGGTATTAAAACACTCCAGTCGTCTCTTACGAAAATACCTGACACCATCCAATGGTTGTTAACTTTTGTCTTGTCGGACTGCAATCTTCCACTCTCCAGTCCTTATGTTCTTAGCAAATACAAGGTTTTTTTTTGCAGCATATAAAACAAATGCATTTTCTTTTAAAGTTTCTTTACTGGTACATAACCTCTCAGTCCAGCATCTTGTAGCCATTGGTTTACAGTTTAAGATGGAGGTTGGAGGTCTCATCCAGGACTTTAGAAGCTGTTTTGAGGTGGTCCCACATTCAGGTGATTTTTATCCTCCTGTCAGCATGCTCAGTAGTCTTTCTTGACCCGCCACAGCACTTTACATTCTGCATGGCAGTGGTCTCACTGTGCTTTGAAATAATGATGTGGACATTGTGACCATTCACATCCAGCACATGAGCAATATCCAAAACCGATTGACTAGATTTAGCCATTTTAACAATATCCTCCTTGGTTGCAGAGGACAGCTCCTTCCATCTGGCCATTTTTACAAAAACCCACAAAATAACATCTAATAATATAGCTAATGCTGGCCACATAGTTATTTTATTGATTTTTTTGCATAATGAGTGCAAGCTTGGTATGGCCACTTGGCCTTAAAATGACATCCGCACAATTTGGTATGTTTCATTGTGTTATGAACAATGGTATAATAGAGATGTGGAACACATATTTTAATTTTACCATCATTAGTTTTACACTCCAGGCACAACTTCACAAAATGCATACAAAATCTATAATAAATATTCAATAAAAAGTTTGAATAAAGTGCAAATTAGCCAATTTTCCTAGGACATCAATTCTGCCATTCTGGATTGCAGAAGAATTGGATGCAGGAGAAGAAAGTTCAAACCTCTTACTTCAGCAATTTAATTAATTAAACACAAACATGATGTTTAACTAAAGTCATTTTTACTCATTAGTATGGCTAAATAGGATCATCGAAGCAAAGACATCGGTTAATAAAGTGAGATTAAATACATACAGTATATTTGTGTTATTTAACAAGTTTTAATTATTGTAGGTTTGTAGTTTGAATTTCACTGTTTTTCATTTTGTGAAATGGGGACAGGAGAAGTATCAGTCAATAAATGAGAAATCGTAAAGGGGATAAAGTTACTTGCATTATTAACTTGAAGAAGTAACTCAAATATTATGTTTTAAATTTAAAAGTAATGTGTTCTTTTACTAGTTACTTGAAAAATGTGTTTCTTGTAATGTGTATACCCCCAAGTATATATATATATATATCACTATATAAGCGTTACTTACATCAGTTGTCTCAGACGTTAAAACCGTTGTTGTTGAGAGTAATCGGCCTGATCATCACAGTAAACTTGGGATCTTCAATTTTATGTGAACAGCTACATCATCTAAATCCATGCTAATCCACCGACTAAACAAGATTAAATGGAATTTGGCTGGATGAATCTGGTCTATTCTCTTATTTCCAGAGGTGTAGTAATCACTTAAGCCACAGTAAATAAGCAGCAAGTAAAACAAACAAACAAAAAACAATAAACAGGAAGTGAAGGTCAAAGTGGCTGCCCTGTTTCTCCTAGCGGCGCTGGGTACCGAAACAGACTACACTTGCAGTCATGTGCATGCTGGGATGGATAATTATGGAGTCGCTGTCTGATGATTAAAATCATGATGAGGTTTCAGGCAGGATGCTGAGAGTAGCGCAACAAACTCAGGAGCGAAGTGGCCTATGGTAAACATATAAAGACGCTGCACATAATTAGCAAATTAGCAAATTAGCTTTCCTGTAGCTCAGTGGTTAGAGCATGGCACTAGCAATGCCAAGGTCATGGGTTCGATCCCAGGGATTGCACATACTCCAATACGAATGTATAGTATAATGCAATGTAAGTCGCTTTGGATAAAAGCGTCTGCCAAATGCATAAATGTAAATGTAAATGTAAATGTAGCAAACGGTGTAATGCAAACACAAGTTATTTTGCTTTTTTGTTTTGTTTAACATTATATTTTATGTTTCTGTCTCTTGAATTTGAAGCAAATGTTAACCTCACTTCACATCACATTAAACAAAGAATCAAGGATGAACAGAAATTTTGAAGGACTGGTTTTGTTTTTCATCAAGTATGCCAACTATTCCATTCATTTCTCCATTTCTAAATTGCTTGATATACTCAACATATTTTAAAAGACTGGTTTTGTTTCTCATCAGAATAAAAGATGAGTCCACCAAACCACAGATATTCTTTATATAATACAAGACAGGCAGCACTGGCTTAATTCAGGGAATATTATACACATGTGTGTCACCACATGGAGATCTGGAGACAGAAATCTTGAGGCATTTTAGATAAACTTCTCAGTGTACAACTTTTGTATGGCACATTTTACAGCAGAAAAGACAGATAGACAATATGTAGGTAGGTAGAAATTCACATTCATGAATTGAAATTGAGACTAGTAATGACCACCTTAGACCAGCTAGTAACTATGAGAAGCTGGTTTTAGCTGGATTTTCCAGTAGGCCTAAACAAAGCACACACACACGCTCAGGTTGGGCACTTTCCAGTAAACAGTGAAGCTCTCAAATGTCTGAAAACACAAACACACATCCGATACACCTACAGGCCTCCACCTACTCGAATCTGTCTCTTGCACACACGCACTGTCGAAGAGTTCGCTCAAACGCATTAGTGCTGGAGTCCAGCCAGATCCGGCAGCTGTACGTGAGCTGCGGGGAGAATCTCGCTGGGATAGTAGAAGCATTTTAAAGCCACATTAAACCCAGCACTCCAAAACACATCCATATTCAAAGAGCCTCTCTGCCAAACACTCTGCATATTGCTATTAATAATACCCTTAAAGGCTGTTAAAAACACTTTCGATATTACAGGGGTCATGGTAAACATGTCACCACACCACCGTTTCCCAGACTGCCTCTGAGCTACAGGGGCTCAAGGAGGACAAAAGAGGCGCGATGTGGATTCTGATGAGAGGCTTCTACCTGCTTATTACGCATCACCCGCTGTGGCCAATCAGAGCGCAGGAGCCAGAATACACTGAGATGAACAATGGGCCCCGGACAGACACGCGGCTCCGTTTTGTTAGGCATTCATCAGAATATCTATTAGGTATGACTCTATTAGACGTGGCCTTTCCTGTGTATCATCATTTTTTGTTGTTATTGTTGTTTGTTCTTTCCTTTTACCTCAATCTGTGTCATCTGTGGCCTTTTTCCTTTCTTTGTCTCGCTCACTTTTTCATTCCATCAATCTCTCGCTCTTTCATGATGGCGTGCTGAGAGGCAATCCTCTTCAGCGGGTGATTGCCCTGTGAATATTTATAGAGAGAGAGAAAGAGAGAGAGAAAGAGAGGCCTCTGCCTGACAGTCTAGTTTTCACGTCCTCTGATAAATACAAAGCAAATTTGCTCAAATGCATCTTTATACTATGGAAGCTTGTTTCCGCCATGAAATAAAAAAATAAAAAAGGTAATTGCATCTTTTTATCTCACAATTCTGACTTTTTTTCTCAGAAAAACTCACAATTGCAAGTTATAAAGTCAGAATTGCAAGTTATAAAGTCAGAATTGAGTGATATAAAGTCAGAATTGCATCATATAAAGCCAGAATTGCAAGTTCTAAAGTCAAAATGGCAAGTTATAAAGTCAGAATTGCGAGTTATAAAGTCAGAATTGCGAATTAAAAAAGTCAGAACTGCGTGATATAAAGTCAGAATTGTGTTATAAAGTCAAAATTGCATGATATAAAGCCAGAATTGCAAGTTATAAAGTCAAAATTGCAAGTTATAAAGTCAGAATTGAAAGTTATAAAGTCAGAATTGAGTGATATAAAGTCAAAATTGCGAGTTATAGTCAGAATTACGAGTTATAAAGTCATAATTGCGAGTTATAAAGTCATAATTGCGAGTTATAAAGTCATAATTGCGAGTTATAAAGTCAGAATTGCGAGTTATAAAGTCAGAATTGCGAGTTATAAAGTCAAAATTGCGAGTTATAAAGTCAGAATTGCGAGTTATAAAGTCATAATTGCGAGTTATAGTCAGAATTACGAGTTATAAAGTCATAATTGCGAGTTATAAAGTCAGAATTGCGAGTTATAAAGTCAGAATTGCGAGTTATAAAGTCAGAATTGCGAGTTATAAAGTCATAATTGCGAGTTATAAAGTCAGAATTGTGAGTTATAAAGTCAAAATTGCGAGTTATAGTCAGAATTACGAGTTATAAAGTCATAATTGCGAGTTATAAAGTCAGAATTACGAGTTATAAAGTCATAATTGCGAGTTATAAAGTCAGAATTGCGAGTTATAAAGTCAGAATTGCGAGCTATACAGTCAGAATTGCGAGTTATACAGTCAGAATTGTGAGATATATACAGGTCCTTCTCAAAAAATTTGCATATTGTGATAAAAGTTCATTATTTTCCATAATGTAATGATAAAAATTAAACTTTCATATATTTTAGATTCATTGCACACCAACTGAAATATTTCAGGTCTTTTATTGTTTTAATACTGATGATT
>RJVU01053127.1:742071-755564 GCA_003731715.1 Anabarilius grahami
AATCATCAGTATTAAAACAATAAAAGACCTGAAATATTTCAGTTGGTGTGCAATGAATCTAAAATATATGAAAGTTTAATTTTTATCATTACATTATGGAAAATAATGAACTTTAACACAATATGCTAATTTTTTGAGAAGGACCTGTACTTGCAATTGCGTGTTATAATGTCCAATTATGACAAAAAAAGTCAAAATTCTGACTTTTTAACTCACAGTTGTAAGTTTATATCTCGTGATATCTCATGATTGTGTGATTAAAAACTTGCAATTGTGACAAAAAAAGTCAGAATTGCGACTTTATATCTAACAATTCTGACTTTGTTCATACAAGGGTTTCTTGAAATTGAGTTCTGGGGTCAGATGATATTCATGATTAACCCAGACCTCAGTTGCTTCATATAAATACATAGCTTGATTAAAAATATTGTAATTTTTAACAGTATGTATTTCAAAATATGGTACTTTAACAAGTTTTTGCCCGTTTTCATTGTGCATTGTAAATAGCTGATAGTTCATCTCATTAATTTGTTTAAGTTAGCAGGCCATTAAAATAAGTTTTAATGAGGAAATCCTATAGCACTGGATTTTGTCACAGTTTGCAAGTTTCATGGCATTGTGGCATTGAAAAGCACTGTGCAAAACCACAAATGGCCAGGCTTGTTTCTAAAAAATGGTAAATTCCCTGGACACTTCTGTATATTCTGCTTTGTTTATGTCTGAAATTTGCCAAAGTATGTAAGTAAATATAATGATCCATAGTCAACACATTTTTCTCCTATATTATTATTATTATTTACTTATTTTTGGTGTTGAGCCGAACGGAACACTGTAACTATACATAAGCTTTTATTTTGTGGCTGAATAAACAACATGCACCGGACGTTATGCAAAATAGTAAAAAAAATTGTGTCTGATTTATGTCTGAGCAATACTGCAACTCTGCACGATTATTCGTAACAAACATCACCAGGCATGAAAAACACATAATAAAAAAAAATATGCAGAGCTTTATTAAAAAGCATTCATCTTCTTTTTTTTTTTTTACTATTTACACTACAATTCATTGGATTGAGGTCAGTTAGATTTGTTTATTTATTTATTTATTGAAAGAAATTACTACTTGTATACCGCAATGACACATTCAACTGATCAAAAGTGAGAGTAAAGACATAAGTTTACACAAGATTTCTAATTACAAATAAAGGCTGTTCCTTTGAACTTTCTATTCATCAAAAGAATCCTGAAAAAATATATCAGTTTCCAGAAAAAATATTAATCAGCGCAACTGCTTTCATCATTGATAATAATCAGAAATGTTTCTTGAGCAGAAAATCAGCATATTAGAATGATTTCTGAAGGATCATGTGACACTGAAGACTGGAGTAATGATGCTGAAAATACTAGCTTTGACATCACAAATAAATGCCATGGTAAGCATAAGAGACTTCTTTCAATAACTTTAAAAATCTTACCGACCCCAAACTTTTCAACAGTTCTGGAAAAAGAAATATAAAAACTGGCCAAGCTTTGGGTTTATCTAAATTGTAAGATACTTAATACGAATTGTTTATTGAAATAAATATCTGAGGCTTAATGCCAAATCACAGCATTGTTTAAATTTTATACAACGGCACTGTTTTTCCTGTTAGGCTGTATTGCAGTATTTATGTTTGAATATTAATAACTTGTAGACTGGTTATTGTACCTGTATAGTCAATTAAGTGCATGGAATGTGTTCAAGAGCTTTTTGTGTATAAATACTAAATTTGTATTAAAAATATCAGGAGTCATTTTTTGTTTATTTCAAAAGGGGGAAAAAAGGCAAAGTGGGATACCTGTTCCATCATATTTCATATCTGTGCATGGTATGAATGCATTAGAGGAGCAGCATTCCGATGACCTTTACCAAACCGTATGACTATATGAATTCTTTAAAAAATCCTGATGGAAGTTTCTCTAAACCCCTATTGGGATGCAGAGGCATGCTATTTATTTCCATTGAAAATCTAGTGCAGCACAGAACTCAGGCAGGAGTTAAGCTGTCTACAGGATGACTCAGAAAGCCAGCACTATGAAACTAAAACGTTGCAATCATTTCTCTACACACATCACATCGACAACTTACAATAATGCTATTTCAAGCTCGATTTCTAGTAAAAAACATTGCACATCTTATTTAATTATATTCTGTGTATCTTTTTTGCATGTTTTTGCACCTATTCTGCACTTTCCTTAAAGTGCACCTATTATGCTATTTAAAAGGCTCCTAATTTTATTCTGGAGGTCTCTTACAATAGGTTTACACGCAGTCAAGTTCAAAAAACACTTAAATTTTTTCGTAGTATACATTTCAGCATCACTTCTTTTCTCACAGTGTCTGAAATGGTTCGATAAAGGATTCAATCTGTCTAAACTCCTCCTTTCCGAGAGCCTACTCTGCTCTGATTGGTCAGATGATTGGTCTACCAATGAGTGTTTTGTTTCAGAAACAAAACATTGATTACCATATCTGAATTTCAATCTCTGGAGGCTTCCTCAGCGCTTGATACACAGTGATACGAACAGTAACGATGGCGTCGGTTTTAGCGTATCAATTTGAGCCTGAGCCCTCATCCTTGGAAGTGCATGCAAAGTGCTTTCACAGTACAGAAAGTAGCATCTTCTCGACATGCTGACAACACGAACCAAACTCTTCCAGGCCTCAGTTACAACTACAGTGTTTGAAGACCGGTCAAAGTAGACGTTGTTCAAGGGCAGCCAATGAAGACCATAGGCAGGCATTATGCAAATGTGTTACCAATATGCAGATTCAAGCATGAAGTAAGACTGGAATTATTGATGACTCATTTCAGGCAGTTCAGAATTGGTTCTTTACGGTGGCTGAGAAAGCTCCACGCGCTACAACTGAAGAAAACACATGCAAAGAGAAAAAAACACCAGCTAATTAAGAAAACATCTTCATCAGTTTGACAACACATGCTGCAAATACTCACAATGCCACCAAATACAGAAACTAGGGCTGGACGATTATGACCTAAAATCAAAACCTCGATTAATTGAACATTTTACCTCGATTACGATTAATGAACGATTATCTATTTTTCTTTTTTTTTTTGGCCCTCATAGTTCACTTACAAGGTTTGTACTGTAAATTTGCTTGACTATTAAAAGGTGGGATATTTTTTCCTTTTGAAAGAGTGATCTAACATAGCTCACTTTCAGCAGTTATTTTATCTATGGTTCGTAATATTTCTTACAGATTTCTGCTCGTTGTAAATCAGATAAAGATAAATTATCACAGGACCAGTACATAATGAGAGCGATTGCGTGTGAGAATTAGTCATACCGTCTCTCTATTAATTGTGAAGCTGTGGGTTGTAAATAGTTCCTTCAAAAGTAGAAAAATATATGCTATAATAACTTTTGAGTTTCTAAGCTACTTTAGTGATAAAAGGACAGCGCTGACAACTAGTTTCTGCTCCTCAGTGCATGCAATCTTCACGTTTTGTGCAGCTAACATTACTGTTTGTATGAGTGTTCGTGCCACAATGCAGCTGCGCGAGCTCGATATAATAATATACATCCGATCGTCTAAATCGCTTGAATGTCTTAACTGGTAAACCTTAAAACACATACAACTGACAATGTTTAGTGAAGACGCAAGGCTCGCGCGCCATCTCTTGACTCTGCGTTCACCTGCGTGTTGACTGGACGGGGCGTAGTATGTTTTTAAGGGGGAAGTATTAACAGGATTAAAAAAACGAAATAACCGACATGGGAAAATTACGTCGGTTAGAGGTTCTGAATTTCGGTTTCGATTACTTTTCGATTAATCGTCCAGCCCTAACAGAAACTCGCTGAAAAAAACTCACAATGCAACCAAATGTGACCCGTGCTGGCAAAATGAGTCACAATGAGCAAATTTTCTAAAATTAGTTATTGATATTCTCACCTTCAAAATGATGTATAATTTGTTGGAATCCGACAAAAAGAAAAAGAAAAAGACTTAGCTACACCTATTTGAAGTCGCTAGAGACTCAAAAAGTCAATTTTGAGAAAAATAAAGTTAAAGTTTTCTGAGGGTTCCAAAAAAAAACATAAGTTACATAAAAACAAGTTTTTGTATTTGGTTGCGTTGTGAGATTTGCAGCATGTTTTTGTATTTGTTTGCGTTGTGAGTATTTGCAGCATGTTTTTGTATTTGGTTGCGTTGTGAGTATTTGCAGCATGTTTTTGTATTTGGTTGCGTTGTGAGTATTTGCAGCATGTTTTTGTATTTGGTTGTGTTGTGAGTATTTGCAGTGTGTTTCTGTATTTGGTTGCGAGTATTTGCAGCACACATGTTGTCAATGTTTCATCTTTGAAACTTTGCAGACCTTCTACATTCACAAACAGCTATATTACACACTACATGAAAGGTAAAAAAAAAATAAAAAATTGGCCATTTTAATTCTGTCCTGTGAATGTCAATAGGATACTGCACTGCAATTTCTGTTGTGAGATTAATCAAATTTGCTGATTTGCTGAAAACCTGGAGTGCCATGTTTAGTTATGTGCAAATTACAAAATACTTAATGGTACAAAAAAACGGTGTATAAGTATAGTTCAAAATTTTACAATTATTAGCAACAATATTTGGTGGGAAGATCAGTCATATTCAGAAGCTCAGTTTCTTCACTCTTGAATGATCATCCTTTCTGGTTGTATAGGCCTACTGTGTATAAAATAATGTTGTACACTCTATACTGTAATAAGTCATAAACATACTACTGTATTCATATCTATGATTTGGTAGTGGCCAAACTACATCAAATAAACTGAATTACCATCTCCAAAAGTCAGATTGAAAATGTTTATTGTTTTTATCGGTTCTTTTACCTTTGTGATGTACATTGTGCTCTGTGGACCCGTTTAAGAATCTGCTGTTTGTTTCTGTTCACAAATATAGAGGTTTTATCTGCTCCACTGAATCAATAAAGGAGACATTACATGTCAAGTCTCTCCAGAACACTCTCTCTCTCTCTCTCACTCACTCACACACACACACACACACACACACACTCCAATGCCATTAATTATCCGTCAGTGAGTATCTTATGTATTCTCTCCCAGCCCTTACAAACACAATTCCCTCCACTTTAATTATATCAATGAAGATAACATATCAATTTAAACAAATGTTTTGGAGAGTAAGCCATGTGGAGAATTATCCATATAAATAGCCATTAAAAATGCATAACTGTCAATTATTGCTCTTGTAGAGTCGCAATTATGCAGTCTCACTGACCTTGCATTGGTCTTTTCCATTAGGAGGAGCTCTCTGAGAAATGAAGTGTCATGTTCCATACGGGGCTCGATCCCACCGGATAATGAAATAAAAGGAGGAGAGGAATAAACACGTCTCTAATGAATGCCCTGAGAACTTGGTTGGGCATGCTGGGAGAGAGGTCAGCATACCTGGACACGAGCTCATTTCATGTTCAATTCATGTTTGAAATGATCATTTTACAACTCAAGAGAGCATTCTTGAAATTTAAAAGCAAAAATAGGAAATAGAGACTGTCAATTAAGACATTTCGTTATTGTGGCATATTTTGCATTTACAAAAAGTCAATATCTTGTGTTTTATTTCCATATAATTGAACATCAGTCTACCACTGGCCTACAGCAATCTATTTGCAATAAAATGTGTCTGTTCACGGTAAACTTAGGCCAGAAATTAAGGACGTGTGTAAAAACAGTTTACGGCTGATCTATTCTTGTAATAATGTGAAGGTGACCTGCAAAAACATGACGGTGATACTAAAAGTTTGAAGTGCTTCATTTGTAGAAAAATGTCTTACAAAAAGCTTTCCTTCAGTTAAAGCAGATTATTTTAACTGTAAGTGTAACATAAAGTATGCTATTTAAAAAGGTTTTAAACGTCATAGATACTGTTTGGACAATGTATAAATATCAGCAAAAAGCATCCGGTTTCCACAAATTGTAAATAAATTGTAGTTCCAGCCCTTGATTCTGATTGGTTGAGCCACGTTTGAAGCCGTTGTAAAATTCCCGAAAATACACAGCTGACCGCATTATATAAGTATCGCTGCACCAAAAGTGTATGTTGCTGCAACGTAAACATATGTTTATTCTCTATTGATTTTGTCAATGAAGCTTACTGCATTATATAGAAGAGTATTGTGAGAGAGATATCGAGTGACCGAGTGTAGTACCTGCATTCAGATTTAGCATTTTCCTTCCTTCAGGTCAGTCCTATGTTCATAATAAAAAATCTATTTGAATGTCCGCTGCGATCTTGTCCTTTTAACAGTTAGGGGTTTCCCAGTGCCCTGCTGACACTGACAGCATTAGTCAAAGCATTTATCATTTGCGTCTTGTTCCGTGTTCACAACAACTTTCGATGTAAAAGTCTTTGTGACTGAGTGACTCGCTCATAAAGACAATCTTTGCTGCCATCTAATGGCGTAATAATGTAACTTCTGTTGCTGTTCACGGTCAGGGACTATTTTTTTCTCGGCAGAAGGAAGCCTTTTAATAATTTTTCATGAAAGTTGCATTGATACATATTTTTTTGGCTTTAATATTTGTATTGTGTGGGAACCGTTTTATAAAAGCAATAAGCCCTGTGAAGCCGTGGTTTACAGTGAGTTTATAACAGCTAAGGGGGTTTTAGGCACACCGCGGCTTCTTGGCTTATTGCTTTAATATGTAATTAGAATTAAATGTAAAATAACTAAGTAATGATGGGCAGAGTTAGTAAAAATAGCCTAGCTATTTGCACTCAGTGTGAGTGCATTGTTTTTTGTTGCATAATAATAATAAAAATAACAACAAATTACTACTTATAATAATTAATCACAGTAAATTAAATTGACACCCCTAAAATAAACATGAAATTAACAGGGGTAGTAATTACTAAAGCAGAGCACTGCTGGACAACTATATGTTTTTAAAGGGGTAGTTCACCCAAAAAAAGGAAAATTCTTCATTTACTCACCCTCATATTGTTCCAAACCCATAAGACTTTTGTTCATCTTCGGAACACAAATTAGGATATTTTTAATGAATTCTGAGCGATTTCTGTCCCTCCATAGACAGCTATGCAACTACCACTTTGACACTTCAAAAAGTCCACAAAGAGATAGTAAACTTAATCCATATGAATTGAGTGGTTCAGTCCAAATTTTCTAAATTAATTTAGGCTTTTATTCACTTATAAACATTGATCAGCGAACATAAACAGAAGCTCAACCGAACCTGATTGATGCGCGAGAACAAACCTCTTACGGAAGCTCAAACGTGCTGCGTGACACACGAGAATGAACCTCATTGGTTCTCGCACGTCAAGCAAACATGCTTGAGCTTCCATTTACCACAACTGATGTGCATTGATGAATGTTTATATGTGAGTAAAAGCCTAAATTCATGTTCATCATATAAGCGATTGTGTCTCTTCAGAAAATTTGGACTAACCCACTCAGATTAGTTTTACAATCTATTTATGAACTTTTTGAAGCCTAAAAGTGGTAGTTATGTAGCTGTCAATAGAGTGCCTCAGGGATGACGCTTTTTTGTAGGCAAAATCCGGAAGCGAGTTAGCATTTTAGGACTTCCGGTTCCAACGCCGTAAAGTCTATGGGTTTTTTGAATGGGTTTTTGCTAAATCGCCTGAAATAAGGTCTGTGGTAAACAAAGCCTCTAAATACTTTCACGTTTTGATCTATGACATAAAACACACCAGTTATAACCCTGCTTGTGATTTTTTTTAACTTTTACTGTGTCTTAAAATCGGCGGTTGCTAACAAATTGCTAAAAGGGACTACTTCCTTTGGCGGGGACTTTAGACGTCATCATTAAAAACGGGACATTTGGACAGCATTTCTCATGAAAAAGTGGATAAGTATTCATACACAGCGCAGATCATAATCAGAGAGCATGTTTTTAAATAACGTTGTTTTCTAAATAAAGTTTGAGGACGCATGGTGGTGACGACGTTGATCCGCGACCATGGTGTGCTGTAGTCCGTTTATAGCCTACTGTTAGCCTTTTATATCTGACCACTTTATTTAGGCTTCAAAATCTATAAATGTTGTGTTAAGTTGTAAAGATTAACTTGATAGACAAAACGTGAAAGTGTCAGAACCCTTTGTTAAACACAGAGCTTATTTTCTGCGATTTTCCAAAAGTCTATGGGAAAAATCCATAGGCTTTCAACCGAGGGAACCCGTGCGCCGCTAACTTCCGGGTTGGCCTACAAAAACACGTCATCCCTGGGGCACTCTATGGAGGGACAGAAAGCTCTCAGATTTGTGTTCCGAAAATGAAGGAAAGTCTTAGAGGTTTGGAATGACATGAGGGTGAGTAATTAATGACGGAATTTTCATTTTTGGGTGAACTATCCCTTTAAAGCCCAGTTAGTCAAATTATTACTCTAAAAATGTTTCTCACCATCTTCTCAGCTGCCGTGGTTCTTTGTAAGCACATCACTGCTGTCTTTAAGGCTCGAGGGTCTCGAGAGTGTCTGTAAACTCCAAACAGATCTCGTAAACACACATGCTCCCTTTACAACAGCAGCGGAGCGGCTGCACGTTTGACCTGCGGCTGTGCTGAATTACCAAGAGCTCTCTCCGGATGAAGATATCACTCGCTCAACTTCAGCTTTTCCAAGGTCTTTATTGAGTGCATTTCAGTACAATAGTTCTCAGAAAGTTACAGTTTCAAACTCTGACATACTCATCACAAGAAACGAGTGTTAACTATACAGTCTTGGTGAGGTGGGAGGGCTTTCCTTCGTTCCGTATCTACAAAACAGTGCGAGCTAGTATCCATGCCATGCTAGTAATATCAACAGTCTCTCAAACCCTTCGACACTCTGGCTTTTATTCTCGGTTGCCAAAAGTAATGCTCCATCACTTTAACATGAAAGTGTTGTTTGAAGCACGCAAAAATAAAAAAATAAAAATACAAAGAGAGAAAAAAAGAAAACAAGCCCGTTCCTACCGGCGGTGTCAGACGACGCTTTTGTTTGTTCCAAACTTGCTTTTTGTTTGCGCTTGTGAAGTCTGAGCCGTGCTGGTGAACACATGCACCGCTCAGACTTCAGTTGGCACGGTAACAGCATCGCCGCTGATCCGCTGCCAAACGCGCACCAGACTCCACATTGTGTCGACACTCCAGGCAAAGAGCGATAAAATTAGACTCAAATCATTTCCGTTCATCCTCTCACTCCCTGCCTGTTCCCTCAACCCTCCGAAAGGAGGAGGAAGAGGAGGATACCCTTGCAAGAGATGAAGATCACCCTCGATTTTGAGTTTTTGGACATGTGCAAAATGTTTAAAATACAAAAAAAAAAAGAGGGACGACAAAAGGACACATTCGCATTACAAACAATAGCATACATATTCAAATATAAATCATATATTACATCTGTATTGGTTCTACATGTGCGATAGGTGAACGTGATTTCACCAAAGTACATGTTACTGGAACAACTTTGTTGATTCTGGAACAACATTCCAATCAACCAATCAGATTTAAGAGGCAAGTTTACAGTTTATGTCAAGTTTAGGCTTGCAACCAGGGTTAGGTGCTTCTACATCAGTGTTATTCACCATTTCCCTATGATTTTAGGGATAAGTTATGGGTAGGGTCAAGCCTGATTTATACTTTCGCCTTACTTTCTGCCTCCGCTGACTGCGCTCGCTCCACTCCAAATGGATGGATGAGGCGTTCATACTTGACGCGTTTGCTGTTGTACTATTCTTTGAAACTACAGGGGGCGACAGAGTAATTGTTCTCTAAACAAGCAGTGGTGAGAAGTAGTAAGGTACACAAGTGACATATACATTTCACCAAACTAACACTACAATAGAACCAAAGAATCATGTGAAATCCAGTAAACCTTGAGATTATTACTTGTGACATAACAACAAAATATATGGATATGAGAACATGTGTATAAAGCTAAATTAAACAACAATCTCTTAAATATTTTCTAATTTCATGAAACATTTTTAATTAATTCATGAACATTTTTATTAAACATGAACCATTATTGTCTTTGAAAAAGCTTATTTCTGCAATTGTAAGCTAATTTTGTAAATGTATGCAATTAATTTGGACAAGCGCAAACTGGGTCCTCGTAAGATGCTGGTACAGGCGTACCTGTTCGGCCAGAATCGTCTCCAAGTCGTGCATCTTCGGATGCAGTGCAGCGCGCAAAAAATGCCATGCACACCGCCACGTGAAATGGCTTTTTTTTTTTTTGCCGAACTTGCGGACACAACAAGTATAAATCAGGCTTTAGGTTTAAGGGTACGGATTGGGTTAGGACTCAATTTTTGGACAGGAATGTTGTTTCAGGATCAACAAATTATGTTGACCCAGGATCATGTCTTACTTAGGAAAATCACGCAGACCATATGTGATATGTTATGATGAAGGGCTGCCATGTGTTTTACAGCATATTATTATATAGTGATATATTGACCACGCCAATTATTTGACCATTTTGTGATATCTGTAACGTTGGCATCATGGACACTTGACCAACTAACAGAAATGGCAGATCATCTCTGCAGCAGTTCCAAAATCTAAAGTTTTTCACTGGACAAAATTTTGAGGTCAGTTTTTTGAGTCTTCAGTGCCACCTTTTAATATGCTGATTTGCTGTTCAGCATTTTACATCACTTACATTTCATATTATTATCAATGTTGGAAACAGTTGTGCTGCTTAATATTTTGGTAGAAACTGCAATAATTTTTTCAGGATCTTTTATGAATAGAAAGTTCAAAAGAACAGCATTTTATTTGAAAGATTTGTTTTTGTTAAATAATAATAAAAAAAAAAACGTTTGAACGGTAGTGTATAAGGGGGAAACGCCAATATTTAGGCTTTTTTCAAAGCTTAATAGGCCTTAAGTTTCGACGGATATTGGCACCTCCCATTTAAAAACCCATAATGTGAAGTGAAGTGAAGTGACATGTGGCCAAGTATGGTGACCCATACTAGGAATTTGTGCTCTGCATTTAACCCATCCAAGTGCACACGCACCCGGAGCAGTGGGCAGCCATTGCTGCGGCGCCCGGGGAGCAGTTGGGGGTACGGTGCCTTGCTCAAGGGTCTCACCTCAGTCGTGGTATTGAGGGTGGAGAGAGCGCTGGACATTCACTCCCCCCTCACCGACAATCCCTGCCGGACCTGAGACTCGAACCCATGACCTTTGGGTTACAAGTCCGACTCTCTATCCATTAGGCCACGACTGCCCCCATATTTGTCAACCACTGTTATTCTATAAGCCTTCCCTCAAAAAGACACACCTTAAAGTCAACATGAAATACCATTTGCAACCCAATGAGCTTCAATATGCAGTATTTATAAGTGAAACAGGATTTTCAAAAATGAAGATAGGACTTAATTTAAACCAGCACAATTGGTTTCTGAAAAGAATTGAGAATAAATCAGGTGGTTGGAGGAGAGAATTTAAAAGGAACATGTAGTTAGAAAGAAAATAGGGTCAATTTTAATTTCATGCTGATTTAATGCTCTAATCTCTATGGTCTGTTACTTCCTTTGTCATCTTTCTTAGTTGTTCATTCCCCATTTCATCTAATTTCGTTCCCCATCCTGGACTCTCTACCGTCTTTCGCTCTCGTTTTCTCTTTTATTCTCTGACTCACTCCAGCTCATTCATCACTCTCCTCAGCCTGTGAGCTGTACCCGCAGGTATCCCAGCAGGCTCCACCCACCCCGATGAGCGCAAGTCAGCCATTTTTCAGCTGGGCCATACGGCGGGACGCCGGACAGCTTGGTTACGCCCCGCCGCGAACGAGCTGGACGCGGGCCATGCCGAGGATACTTTGTGATCATTAATTGAGCTGCCTCCGGTCCTTTACGCAGAGGCAGTGGGGAAGACGTCTTCATCTTGTGCTAACTGTTTTATAAGAGCTAAACATTATCACTACTACCGTCGTATTAAGGAACAGATTCGCTTTCTTCAGTCTAATACAATGAAAGAAAGTGTGTGTGTGTGTGTGTGTGTGTGTGTGTGTGTGTGTTTTCGCACAAAAGAATAAGCCTCTTGGCAGAAGCTGTAAAAGTGTGTCATCCTTAACAAAGAGAAAATACACTCTTTGGTTGCCATGGTGAAATTCATTGTAGCCAATTAGGTGCAACACCTTGGGTATATCTGCGTGATGGATTGTGTGTGTGTGTTGCTCATAGAGAATAACCATAAACCATGAGTCCGATTAACTTACAGGCAATGTAGCGGCTTATTCATTACACACAGACGCTTCACAACAGGAGAATGAATGGTAGAGCTGCTAACCTTTACAAACCTTACTGTTTCAAATCGCACTTTGGGGTCCTTTAATGCTAAACCTAATGAGGGCATGTGGAGGTGCTTTTAGCTATTATGGCCGCAAAATCTGGAACCTTTTACCAATTGCATTTATATTTATTCATTTATAAGAGGCTTTCATCCAATGAGGATAAAAGCCAACAATATTTGCAACACAAAATGATTAGACAAGCTCCCAATCATTTAAATTGTTAAAACCCTGGTGAAGATTTTTATTTTATTTTTATGTTGGCTTTTTGACTATTTTAGGTCACTGTATTAAATGATTCTTGTAAATTTAACATTTAAATTGCAATTTTTCGCTTTTTATTACTATTATGGTTGCTTGTTTTTTTCATGTCTTGCAATTTTATCTTATTAAAATGTTATTTCATTCTGAATTGTGAAGCACATTTAGCTACATCTTAAGTATGAAAGGTGCTATACAAATAAAATATTAATAATATTATTTGTAACACTTTAAAAAAGGTTCAATTCATAAACATTAGTTCATGCAGTAGGTACCATCTGCATTTTTACTCTAGGTCAATTTATAAATGTTCATTGATAATTCATGTTTATTCATTGTTTGTATTCATTTATACAACTTGAAATTAAAATGAATTGAAATTGAAATTCAAGTTAAAATGTTAAGATGTTTTAGTATTTTTTTAGTGCTGTCAGACGATTAATCGCATCCAAAATAATGTCTGTACTGTGTATTTTTATTATGTGTATATAAATACGCATACATAAATGTAGATATTTAACAAACATATATTATATTTATATATAAAAATTTAGATTTATATAAATTAATATATAAATATACATGCAAATATTTTTTAAATATATACATGTATGTATGTGTATTTATATATATGTAATAAAAATAAACAGTACACACACATATTATNTACACACACACATATATTATGTTAGCACAAACTTTTATTTTGGATGCAGCACTGACGGCACTAGAAATTTTAACTAGATTAAAAAATGCTTTAAAAAGTATTGTTGATTGTTCATACATACATACTTAATACATTAACTAACTTGGACCTTATTGTATAGTGTTACCTATAATAATAGTAATAATAATAAAAAATAATATATATTTATTATTATTAATCAATCAGC